>OY856411.1:67435000-67462500 GCA_963693085.1 Alisma plantago-aquatica | reverse complement strand
TCCTTTCCGTCACCAAAAATGCGCCAGTAAGGACAATATATGCGTTGGTTGTTTAATACGACCGACACTATATCCAAGTCAAAGACGTCGGCGTTTCACTAAAATTGACGCCATAATCCTTCCCGCCACCAATAAAACGCGTCAACAAGGACACAATAGGTGTCGGTTATTATATATAACCGACACTATTTTGAGATAAAGACGTCGATTTTATACTAAATAATCGATGTCATAATCAACGCCAGAAAGGGATAAAAACGTCGGTTTTTTTCTAACAGCTGACGTTGTAAGTCTTTGTTGTCGGTTTTATACAAATAACCGACGTCTATATTCTGATTTGTTTTCTTATCAGTTTGTAGGCCTGCTAAATAGCTGGTCAACAAGATGTAGAACCTGCAGGTCAGTTCTGAACTGCATGTTTACAACATCCATTGATATCAGCCAACAACAGGCTACAAACCTGCAAAATTAATAAGATGGACAATATTATATATGGATCACGTGATTCACACACATGTATGAGCACATTTAATTCATATTATTTTTTATCACACACATGTAAAAACGAGTAGTTCCATTTCAAATTTCCTCCATTTTCACACACATTTAGCAACCTGCTGTTCCATTCATTTCATCTTTTTTTACATTCAGACACATGTAGAAATATTTGTGTATTGATCATCTTCATATTCACACATATGACAATTCAGAAAAATTCATTCACATTCACACAAAAATAATTATGAGAACAAAGTTTAGATATAACATTCTTTATTCATTATCGTCATTATCGCCATCACTTTCCCAATCATATATAAAAATTCCCACTACTTGTAGGGCTTTTGCCTATTGTTCTCTTACATCATTTAAGTCTTCCATGGTATAGGGAGCATTTACATCTAATAACCATTCACCTTTAGTGAAGTCAATTTTAAACACCTGCAAAGAGAATGATGTATATATATAATTAATAATATATAATAAGATTGATATATTTCATATTATCTAATGAGACTATATATAATACCTGATGTATGGTATCGATTTCCATTACAACACGTTCGATAATTAGGTTCATAAATTGCATCACATAGTATGCTCGTACCCAGCCGTTGTCTTGTGTAGCACACTATGAATTGAAACATACAAAATTTTCAAAAATACAAATAAGCATAGTTCACATAAATAATATATACATTGGATTCAGAAAATTATTTTCACATTCTCCCAAATTAGTGGCTGGTTCTTTTTCTTGGGGATCTATCCTCCATCTTTTTTGAACTCATGTAAAGCCCTACATGTTAATGTAACACATTAAATTGTATAATTAAATAGTAACGTAATAACAGATGTTAACCGATATAAAAATATGAAATATTTCTCACGAGAATAATGACATTTTCATTGTATGTCCATATAATGTATTCAATTCCTTCCCCACAGGATCTAGATAATAGACAGTGAACATCTTGGGGACAATAACTAGTAACTCTCAATGCCTACCACTAGAGGTAAGAAAGTTAAAAATTAATAACTCAATATCTATAATAAAAATGTAATTTTCTTCAGTCCAAATTATAAGCAAAGTAAACTTACTTGACATTGAATGGAATTTTATCACTGTCTTCTTTTTTTAACCAAAATATTTAAAAGCAGCACAACAGTATGAAGTAACTGATGAAGGGTCTTTATCTACAAGACTAATCAAAGATGGAACCAAAAATCCTACATGAAAAAATGAAAAATCTGTACATATCATGTGTAATTGATTACAAAATATAGATTATGTATGCATTAATATATAAGAAACCAGATCACCATATATAAATCAAGGTACATGGATGTATAAACAAGATCTCACCTTATCCATGGCTCTATCATAGATGTATTTAACCAATCATAATGAAACAACTCCAAAATATATTGTATAAATATATTGTTATCGTATGATTGACCTACAACATCCTCCAGAATAGAAACTTTTATTGGGCAATTTGGATCGTGTTTGCCTATCCATACTGCCATACCCCTAGAATTAGGACCTAACGAGGCGTGTAGGTCCCTTTGAAGTCAACTTGGTACTTCAAGAGGTGGACGTGGATGCCGAGATGTTGCGGGTGTCTTACTTTTGAGCAGTATATATAATTTCAGATCAATTGACTCATATATACACACTAACAAATTAATGTAATGTAAATTTACCATACAATATTAGTATAGACGACATCTGCTTTGGGCCACAATATCACTCTTTCTTCTACCTCACCAAGCGTTTCAGAATCTGGGTGGACATATGGCAAGGGAAGATCTCTTAAATGGAGAGTACATGTATCGGGCACACACGAATAACACCATCTAGTGCAGGAGTCCCATGAAACATTTTTCCTGGAAGGGGTGGGTAAGTCGACGCCTCTACAACGACATATTCTTGACTTTTTAGATGGCATGGCTTCAACCCCTACAAACTTACGTAAAGAATGTTATATATATATATATATATATATATATACACATAAATATATAATCTATAAAACACTAGCTACTATCTCATAAAAATACTTATAGTAGACGTGCTAGGTGGTGGGTCTATAGGATTACTCATAACCTCTGCAGTAGGAGAAGAGTGGCCTACCACAGGTACTGTCTCAGTGGCAGTTTGAGACGTCTGCCACTTGCTGATTGCTTCATGGAGTCTCTTATCAAGTACTTCCTCGACTCTCCTATCAATTAACTCATCTACCTATATATGGATAAAAGAAATGCTAGCTTCTGATTATTGAATTCCCTTTCACAATAATATTCTAAAAAAAGAATAGGTTACCTCAGCTCGTGAAAGTCCCGCTTTTGGGATAGATTTGTGTTGGGATGGCCCAAAGAAGGCTTTGATGCCCACACCAGCGCCTGCACCCCTAACACGTCCAGGATGCTCTGGGTTATCCAGAGTACCTGTCAATTCATCCCTTGTGCCCTTAGGGATGAACTTACCTTCCTTCCTCTGCTCGTGCAGCTCCTGCTAATCGCCATCAACATAAATTGGTAAGTAAACATAATAATAATCAATATCGATCTATTTCTCTAAGAGTTGAATTCTACCATTTTTGCAGCTGCCTCAGCAGTTGTGGGCTTCGTTATATCTCCCTTCTTGTTTTGCCTCCCAACTATCCACATAACATGGTGAGGCAGAGGTATGAGACTAATAGTAGATGACTCTGTAGTCTCATGAGGAGCAGCAGACTGAGTAGTACACTCATCCAGTAGTCTTTGGCGAATGCCTGCATAGCCTCTTAGACCCATTGTGTGGTCATGCACATTTAGTGCACGCCTTTCTCTTTGAGCATCGTTGATAGCCTTGTTAGTAAGCACATTGATTTAGTTAGTAACACTAAAGGTTAATCTTGAATAGGTGAATATATAAGAATGTATATTAATTAAATTGGGGGTGGCGCTTAATACCTTGAATTTATCCATTTTTCTTTGGGTAACAAACTCCTCCCAGTCTTTGGGGTCCACATAGTTCCATTGCTCAGGGGTTGCCTTCTTCCTAAATTTATTTTTTAAAGAGAATACAAACAAAAATTGTTAGTGTAGAGTTAGTCAAAAAGTGATCAATGTCTAGAATTGGAAATCAATCAAGAACCTCTTATCAGCATCGCTTATGTAATCTCAGGTGAGATTTGTCCTATAGTTCCTTAGGACCCTCCCACAACGTTGCATCATGCATTTACGATGCAACTTTTCATATAGATCAAATATACTCTATAAAATAGAATTTCTATTAACTTGTATCCTAAAAATTAATAATATACAAAAATAGAATTGTAAATAATATTGACTAACACATAGTTCCTTCCATACTAAGTCTTTCTTCCCCTTAGGAACTTTATGCTAGGATTCTACGCTAGGACTACAATGGTTGCGAGTAAGAACTCCAAGATATGAAATAAATGAGTTGTGGTTCACTCCAACTGGATTTTCTGCATGATCAAAATCTACAGCCAATTTGGGTCCATTGCCCCTTTGCTATAGTAACTTGTTCATCATTGTGATGCCGCTCACTTTCTCAATTTTTTTTGTTGCTCATCAAGTGCCCCAATTTCTTTAGGGGGTACATCACCAACCTAAAATTTGACAAAAAATATACTTATAGGATATAACTATAAATGAACATATAGATAGAAACCTCAGGGATATATTTTTAAAGTTTAGATTGTGAGACAGTGCATTGACGTCCTCACCCTCACGGTAATCATCAGCACGTTCATCAGGTGAATGCTCATCCATCTAAAAGTTCACATTCAGATTGTAAAGTTCACATTCACATTGTGAAGTAATTCACATTGTAAAGTTCACATTCACATTGTAAAGTTCACATTTAGAAAAATAAAATATATAAAATATTGTAACGACAAATGTCATCATTAAGATAACAAGTGTCATTAACAATGATAAAACATGTGGAAATGACCATTAACAGTGGATTACCAAAAATCACTAAAAATTAAAACTTTTTCAAAGAGATCCATTCATAGGAAAACTCTTTAACCAAGAACCAAAGTATTTCAAATTCATCCTGGTTCACAAGTACACAACATGTACCATTCCTTTTTAAGGATTACAACATTGACTGCCCTGTTAACAAATATACACAGGCAATATAAAACTTTGAGGCACTAAGTCAAAATTCTGATTGATTCATTTAAAACTCCGAGGACCTGAGAATACAGAGACGACACATCGGACTTCTATTTATATGACTAGACAGACAATATCTCCACTTGAGATCTTATTGCTGTCCCTGTTGTTGCTGTTACTGTTGTTCTTTTTGTGTTCTAGGATTTCTGCTTTGCCTCCCATGCATACCTAAAAAAGTTTCCCACGGGGGTGAGACAATTGAAAATTACCCCAGTGAGAGATATAACTCTCTGCCAAAAACATTGTTATTGCAGTTTATTAAATTAAAACTAAGTAGGGGTTACTTTTTACATTATCAAGTAAAATTATTCATCATAGAACAGAATAAGATAATCTCCTAATCTCAAGGAGAACATTGCATCTACCCATGGTAGATAAGTAATTCATCTGTCTACCTTGCAGAGAATATAAAGAATCATAATTAACATTTATCCACTAAGGAATGCACAAAGAAATAAAACATCAGCCAATGAATCTCCGTATTCAATCCTTAAGCAAACATGCTATACGACTGATTATATTTTACAATCACACTTAAGCTCTGAGGAGATGAGGTATACCGCTCATACTCCAACCGACCATTGTGAAGTCAAAATCAGTACCATACATAGGTCTAGGGAAGAGCCGGGTTCCCATGACCTCACTGCCTCCCGGTCAGTGCGAGAGAACTTGCAGGACATCTCGTGTCTCTGCTACATAGCTAGCCAGGGTATACTGGCAACTTTGCTATAGAGGCAGTGTCAGCTGCTCTCTCTTCGTGATCGTGAGACTTCATGTTGATCTCCATCGATCTGACATTAACCTTGGGAGATGTGTACAACATCTGGCCCAAATCATCAGGAGATTAGTGATACATCCATCCCGACCTATTCATGAAGGATTGAGAGATTTATTGTTTACCTTCCAACAATCTCTTCAAGAGGACGTAAGGATATTTTTGCCCATTGACCCCCGCATATTTAAAAATATGCGAAATCCAGGATATGCCGCGGAGCAACCTATTTCACCATCACCTATTCCTGACGATGATGGATCTATGGTCAGAGCACTACATGAATAGATTTCACTTGATTAATTAAGTACATTATCATATTCTTTTAGCATCAGCCAAGTTCTCAAACAAGACTTATTACAACAATACTATAAGGACACATGTACTACTTTCATCAGATACTTTATTCACATGGCTCACAAGGCCATTCACATCTTGTCACCTCTCGCTAGGCAACAACTTTATTCACATGGCTCACAAGGCCATTAATCATTATACTTGTTATACAAGTGTTTAACATGCCTTACAAGGCTTATGTAATAAGAGAAATACAACCTTCCCATCATTAGGGTTAGGATTTTCCTTTCTTATCGATTAGGATTTCTCTCACATATCATTACCCTTCATTAGGGTTAGGGTTTTCCATTATTAACCATTTAGGTTTTCAAGATCATATTATCAATGATCAAACCCTAATTCATTGCTCCCCACATCTAGAAGCCAACATTTATACCATAAATATTCAATCATACTTTTTTATTCTCATCATTTATCATTAAATGATTATCATCACAAGGTATGAGTTTCTCTCTCATCCTTAAGTTGGGAATCAACAAAATGACCATGTTAGGTCACTTTCAAATCAGCTCTAAGTCAAGCATAGAGTAGCACGGCCGTGCAACCAAGAATGGTCGTGCGAGGGGAAGCCACCATGGTCGTGCTTCCTTGCACGGTCGTACAAAGTAAAGCCACCACGACCGTGCTACCTTACACGGTCGTGCTACATAAGATCACCTCATGAATCATATTCATATATGAACTCTATTCTTTCATCCCTTCAACTTGATTAGGTCACATCAACCCTTTAATTAAGTATATACAACTATGATTAACATAGTGTATCAGGTTATTGATCCTATAATCAATTAGGGATTCATCCCTTAATTGGCACTAATCACTTAGGTAATATTAGGATTTAAACCTTTGTACCTTTATTGATTATCATTACTAATAATCATTGGATCAATAGAACATTCATCATCTTAATTCTCAAAGATTCAATCATATTGGATCTCCATTACATAAGGTATCGAATTGAATCAGGGTTTCCAATGTTGATTCCTTCAATCATTGAATTCATGGAACCAATAATCAATTGGACCTATACTCATACTTCAAATGAGTTTAATAGGTCAAACTTCAACTGAGTTGACCCTCAATTGACCCTCAATTGATCATCAATTAGGGTTTGAATCAATTAGATTAGGGTTTGGAATCGTTGATCCTTAACATTATTCAATGTGAGATTGGTTACTTTGAAACCATTGAGCCTTCATCCAATTTGGGCATAACCTGTCCCCAAACGGTCTATAGGTAATTTGGATGACCTCCAAACGTTCTTGAGACCATTTTCCCATGTAAACATAAAAATCCAAGTCAACCAATTAAAGTTTGGATCATTGGATTGATCACCAAATCAACATTGAGTTGTACTTCACTCTAGTGACATTGGATCTTCAATTGCTTAATAATGCTTAACCCTAGACCTCCAAAAGGTCTTGGATGACCCTCAAAGACCATTAGGATGAGTCCCAAATGGTCTTGAGACCGTTTGTCTCATCCAAACCTTGGATTCTAGTGAAATTTCATCAAGGTTTGGTCTATCGAGTTAATCAACAAATTAGTACTTGATTGCAATATAATTTAGTACCTTTGGACATTCAATTGGTCATATATGCAAAACCCCAGACCTTCAAATGGTCTTGGGTGATCCCCAAACGGTTTTGAAACCATTTGGGTGATCCCCAAACGGTTTTGAAACCGTTTGGGCTAATCAACCCAAAATCTCAAATCAACTCATTGGAATTTTAGCACTAATTGCAATTAGGGTTTACCCAATTGATTAGCCTTCAACTCATGATTTCTTGGGAATCAATCCATAAAATTTTGTTCGTCATTAACCAACATGATTAGGAACAGGAATCTCAAATGTTCAACCCTTGGTCAACTCTCTCAAACGGTTTGGAAACCATTTTCCCAAAAAGTTGAATTACTCAAGCTGAAAATCAGCACTTAATCCAATTAGGGATTACCTAATTGATTAGCCTTCAACTCATGATTCCTTTGGAATTAATCCATAAAATTTGATGAGTCATTAAAAAAAATGATTAGGAACAGGAATATCAAACGGTCAACCCCTTGTCAACTCTCTCAAACGGTTTTGAAACCGTTTTCCCAAAAGGTTTAATTACTCAAGCTGAAAATCAGCACTTAATCCAATTAGGGATTACCTAATTGATTAGCCTTCAACTCATGATTCCTTTGGAATTAATCGATAAAATTTGGTGGGTCATTAACCAACATGATTAGGAATAGGAATCTCAAACGTTCAACCCTTGGTAAACTCACTCAAATGGTTTTAAAATCGTTTGCCCAAAAGGTTTAATTATTTATGCTGAAAAATCAGCACTTAATCCAATTAGATTTGCCTAATTGTTTAACCTTCAACTCACGATTCCTTTGGAATTAATCCATAAAATTTGGTGATTATTCAGCCAACATAATTAGGAACAGGAATATCAATTGGTCAACCCTTGGTCAACCATCTAAAATGGTTTTGAAACCGTTTTCTCCCAAACGGTTTCAAATTGTTTGCTCTCAAATGGTTTGGGGAAACCGCATGAGCAATCAACTCAAAACCGTATGAAACATGATTTCTTTGGGAAAAGTATCCAAGATGATTTCATCATTATCTACCTTCATCCCTGAAGTTCTAACTGTTGGGTTTTAGGGGAGGCAGAGAAGGCAGCGGAAACAAAAATTTTCTCCTCCCCGAACCCAAACTGAGGAAACGCGTCAACGTCTATACAATAAGAAGGGAAGGTTGGAATCATACCTTGTCCCAAGGCTTGCTCGGAGACAATACCTCATAGCTAGTATGATATTCACCTCCGGTCTTGGACGGTGTCTATGCAGCTCCTGGTCGCACTGGGACTGACGACTCCTCCTCTCATCGGGACTGTCGGAGTTGACAGTTGTCCTCCTGAGTGGCAGAAACCTCCCGCCTCTGAAGTAGTCCACACGGACCACCTGGAACTCCAATCTCCTTGTCCCACAAAGAATTGGAAAGATTCAAACCCTTCTGTAGGCTTACTAGTCGCCCATACACTCTCCTGCTGCCAGTCGCTTTCTGCAGTTGTCTTTCCCTTGTTGTGCCTCCCTTATCGGGTAGCACTTGCTCGGGCTCTCTCGGTTACCAAAACTAGAGAGAACGACAACTTTACAGAGCAACTGGTTGCACTGAGTTGTGTTGTCCAGAGAAGCCCCCAATACCCCTATATATATAAGAGAGTCATGGGACAGGGTTCTCTTTCCCGGGCAATGCGGGACTAAAGCAGGAGTAGAAGGGTTTGAGAATTTTCCACAAAAGCAACCAACTGCGTCACCTGAACCGATCGTTTCAACACTTGAAACGGTCAGTTGGGCACTATAGCCGATCGGCTGGACCTGAGCCGATCGTCTGGGGTCCCCAACCGATCGGTTAGTACCCTGAATCGATCGGTTCACGGTATGGTTTCCAGTAACCCTTATTGGAAGTAGACAGACAACCACTCGTCATGTCCTACATGTGAGTTATCAGGATGAGCACATCATGTTGTCATGTCCTACATACAAGATGATGAATGCATTTTATTCTTTCCATGTCTATACATGCAAGATAATGGGATGATTACATACATGATAGATCCATATCTATTCTTAGTGTTCACATTCTTCATAAGAATTGGACACTTGGCCTTGGGATACTAACTCCATGAA
This sequence comes from Alisma plantago-aquatica, assembly GCA_963693085.1. Taxonomy (NCBI): domain Eukaryota; kingdom Viridiplantae; phylum Streptophyta; class Magnoliopsida; order Alismatales; family Alismataceae; genus Alisma; species Alisma plantago-aquatica. Next base: position 67,452,998 of record OY856411.1, on the reverse strand, counting down.
ACATGGACAAGTTTTCTCCCACTGAATCTGTGCATACTGAACTCTTCAGTACAGATTGCCAATGTATGCACTCTCCTTTCCAGGTTAAGAGGTTTTCAAGAACTATCTCTATAGATCTCTATTACTATCACATAGGAAACATCTCTATCTTCCTTAAAGATAATTTCCACTTTGGATTTCCATTCTAGAACATTTATTTTTCACATCAACATGTGGAATGTGAATACGCTCCCACCAAATCACAGATCCCTTCTTTATCTTTGACATATCAGTCAAACCCTTTGAGTATATTATCAAAGTAAAGATCCAATTTTGAGTTGCTTGTACTCAATCAATCATATTGATTTGTCCATTGTAACTTATAGACTTCATTTGCATTAGCGGATTCATAAACCTTATAGGCTGTGTCACGTACACATCCTTGTTTTATTCCTCATAGGAATGCGATTTTAGTATCCATATGCCAAATGTCTTAGTCATTAAGTTGCAATCAACAAGCATCATCCTTCTCAAAATGTCATCCATATGTCTTAATGCTTAAGACTTATTTGCACTTATGGATTTCATTCCAATGGGTGCTACCATCAAGGTCGTACCGTATGGTTTACATGGAAGTCATTTAGGATGTAATGGTCATATACCATAACTCAAAATTTGGTTCCTCATATTCATCTAGATAGTTGATTCATCACATGACCAACTCATCACATAGATAATTGAGGTGTATCTGTCAAGGATATAAGAACTCACAACTCCTTCTGATTCTTAATTTCCTTTATTAGTGTGGGGTATTCTTTATTAAGAAGAATTTAGTTATTTGATAATCATTCTCTAACTCCTTAGAGTATGATTCCTTCTTGATTTAGACATCACCATGCCTTAATCATGAGATCACTATAATACACTTATCATAATCACTCACAAGGATCTCAAACATTTGGTCCAAGTATTTCATTCTTTGATCTCATCAAGAATTAATACTTTACCAAATCCATACTTCATCTATGATATTCTTGAACATTTCAAGATATTCACATTGGTATTTCTTTAAACACCATTTGAAGTATTTAGCATTTACTCCAATAGGTATGTAAATACATCACATGTATTATACCTAATAAGATAATCATTCTTCCACTACCATTAGTGAAGATTAATTAATCATCTCCAAGATATTCATGTCTCTTACTGGTTCTCTAACCAAAAGAGTCTAGATCTATCCATCATATGGAAACTAGAAATGAATTTCTCATGATTGATGCTAATTTTATTCTTTGAGTTATCAATAACAATTAGGTATCATTTTATCTTATGCGTATCAAATACCACAAGATAAACAAGGCATTGCCACAAAGATCATATCTTTTAAAGAATGAAACATCAACTTTATTGATTGCCATCATTGTCATACAATATGCAAGAATAAAGTGTTTCTATCTATTGGAAAATATGAAATAGCAGTTCATAAATGTATTACATGCCTTTAAGGCTGAAAAATAAACTAAAGTACTCCTATCTATGGCGGAAACACTTGCCCCATTTATTGAGTACTTTACACTTTACATATTGGTATCATATACCTCAAAAAGTGTTACAAGTTTATTTTCATGACACCTTTATGTGGAGACATCAGTTGCCTCCTTCTTCTTTTGTTCTTCCAGATAGAGAGGATAATTCCTTTTCCAATGTCTTGGCTTTTGACAATGGTGACAATTTCCTTTCTTGGTCACACCTCCCTTGGCCTTGAGAGTTGAAGATGACTTGGACTCCTGGCTAGCATCAAAATCTTTCTTAGCTTTGCCCTTGCCCTTGCGCTTGGACTTGCCTTTCTTGCCCATGATCACCATCATAGACATAGGCTTGTCCTTCTTCATATGTGTCTCATCTTTCCTCAACATGCCCAACAACTCTGACAGTGGCCTATCAAAGTTGTTCATGTTGTAGTTCATCACAAACTGACTGTATGATTCTGGCAACGATTGCAGTATCACGTCAGTAGCCAACTCTTAGCTCAGTGGAAATCCCAGTCTTTGAAAGTTCTCCACATATCCAATCATCTTGAGTGTGTGAGGACCAACTGGATCTCCTTATGTCATGACGTACTTGAACAATGCCCTTGAGACATCATATCTCTCTTGTCGTGCTTGATCTTCATACATGTTCCTGAGATGCTGAACCATCTCAATAACACCCATGTTCTCATGCTGTCTCTGCAACTCATGGTTCATAGAGCACAACATCAAGCACTTTGCATCAATGGCATCATCATAATGTTTTTTGTAAGCATCCCTTTATGCCTTTGGTGCATTAGGAGCAGGTTCCTCTAGAACTGGAGTATCCAGGACATAGAGCTTTCTCTCTTGAGTGAGAACAATTCTCAATGTCCTATACCAATCATGGAAGTTAGTCCCATTTAGCTTGTCCTTGTCAAGGACCGATCACAAAGAAAAGTTGTTGTTTTTTGTTGCCATTTGTACTACAAAAAGGAAAATATGCAATTTTAGTCCAAAACTCATTTTTGACTTATTTGATTGATTTGAAAAGTTTGACGATATAATTAGACCTTTAATTAATTATCGCTCCCACTATTTTACTTCAAATTGATAGCCCTCACCATCAATTCGGATGATTGCAGCGTACAACCTTCTAGTGGGCAAGAACCTAAAATCCTCTAAGTAATAGACCAGCTAGGGTTGTCACCCGCAACTTAGATCTCTAAGGTAGGCAACTCTTGCCAATTGCATCATATGCAACTCTTGATAAGATGTCATATGCAACTCCTTGCCATGAATATCTCCATGCCTCAAGGCGCTAGATCCTATCTAGGTCACCTTATTAAGTCCAACCCAAAGCAAACATGATGAATGTGCACCCTGCTAAGGCAGACCCACACATTCGTCCTTCACGCTTCCACAAGATAGACGGTGCACCACGTTAGGGCGTGCCCACACTTGGTCGATTAAGCTTTTTACGTGTGTCGCATTTGGAAGGCATCTAAAACTTAATATTTAATGAGGGATTTGGTTTTATATACATATACATATCCAATCACCACAATACATAGTATGTATCATATACATGCTATATCCCACAGAAAACATGCAAAATGATAAAAGCAATGATTATGGCCATCCTAATGTGATTCCTCGAGCCAAGAGGAATCACGGTCATCTAGGTCAACATCACATGCAACCTGTACAAGATGAACCCTGTGCTTTAGCCATCCGAGTTGATCAACTCATCACATGAAAGATCTACCCTCTCTGGCTGGTTGTCTGGGTGCCACCAGCCGATCGGTTGGCTCCTCCAACCGATCGGTTCAACCAGTCATCGTGCATCTCCTACTGGTCACCACCCGCTCGTCTCGCTCCTTGAACCGGGCATCAACCGATCGGTTCACTCCTTGAACCGTCCGTCTGGAACGTCAACCGATCGGTTCACTCCTTGAACCGATCGTCTCAGCTGTCGTCTGGATGTCCGCCGTTCTTCGACATAACAAGAAATAAAATCTATCCTATTTTACATTTAAAAAGAGAAACCCCGAGTTACATTCGGGGGGAGAAAAGGTAGGAAAGAAATTTCGAATTATTTCGAGTTACATCAAAAATAGGAGAGGGAAGATCGGTGTGCAGACTGAGATGCAAGCAACCACATACAACCATACATAGATAGGGTTTATTGGCCATAACCACGTTATACATCCACCACTAAACTCATTTAAGGGCGACACGTATCGAGGGCATTAATATTACATATCATATATGTTATATTGGGATTTGTGGATTTAGGATTGGACATGCATAAAGCCAATTTTATTCGCATCGTATGCAATAAATAAAGGTGACAAACCAAAATCGATCATATCGATAATCCTAAAGTATAGAGCAGTTGACGTGGCTCTGATACCACTGTTGGGTTTTAGGGGAGGCAGAGAAGGTAGCGGAAACAAAAATTTTCTCCTCCCCGAACCCAAACTGAGGAAACGCGTCAACTCTATACAATAGGAAGGGAAGGTTTGTGGAATCATACCTTGTCCCGAGGCTTTCTCAGCGACAATACCTCGCAGCTAGTGCAGTCTTCATCTCCAGTCTTGGATGATGTCTGTGCAGCTCCTGGTCGCACCGGGACTGACGACTCCTCCTCTCACCGGGACTGTCGGGGTTGACAGTTGTCCTCCTGAGCGAAAGAAATCTCCCGCCTCTGAAGTAGTCCACACAGACCACCAGGAACTCCGATCTCCTTGTCCCACAAGGAATCAGAAGGAGTCAAACCCTTCTGTAGGCGTACTAGTTGCCCACACACTCTCCTGCTACCAGTCACTTTCTGCAGTTGTCTTTCCCTTGTTGTGCCTCCCTTATCGGGTAGCACTTGCTCAGGCTCTCTCGGTTACCAAAACCAGAGAGAACGACAACTTTACAGAGAAACTGGTTGCACTGAGTTATGTTGTCGAGAGAAGCCCCCAATACCCCTATATAAATATGAGGGTCATGGGATAGGGTTCTCTATCCCGGGCAATGCGGGACTAAAGCAGGAGTAGAAGGGTTCGAGAATTTTCCACAAAAACAACCAACTACGTCACCTGAACTGATCGTTTCAACACTTGAAACGGTCGGTTGGGCACTTGAGCCGATCGGCTGGACCTGAGTCGATCGTCTGGGGTCCCCAACTGATCGGTTGGTACCCTGAACCGATTGGTTCACGATCTTGATTTGACTCAAATTGACTTTCCATCTTTTGTTTTGAATCGGTACCTATTCCCAATCCTTGTCCCAATCAAAATGGGCAAGTGAAATGAAAAAGAAATTTCTCACCAATTTTACTTTCCCAACTCGCTCGGTTGCACCAGTTGAACCGATCAGTTCAACTCTTAAACCGGTCATTTCACCTGTGCATGATCTGATCGACTCATAAGCTGAGCCGATCGGTTCATCACATGAGCTGATCGGTTGGGAGTGCAGATTGTGTAGAAATAGTCAATTGCAGTTCCAATCAATCTGATACTCTAATCAATCGATCCAACACTTTGAATACTATGATTTTGAGCTATCAATTAATTGAGTGTTTAATTGAACTACTAAACTCCTTTAGTAATCAATCTAAACAAGTTTGTGGATAAAACTCCTCTTCCAGGTTAAATCCTATTTGTGTGACCCTGCAGGTCATTTTTCACATTGGCAGTGAAAGTCCATAACACTTATGACTTCACAAGCAAAGAGCGGTGCCTAGTCACACATTAGTGCTACCCAAGTGAAATAGAAAGTTGGAGAACAACTTTCAATCCTACAATCCGTGAATGGTGTTACAGTGAATGTATAATTCCTTTGTCACTGATATCCCGAATGAACTCGAGTCCTGGACCAGTCATCCTGTCAACGTTCATTCACTTTCTTGATCTCAGAGTAGATTGGAAGAGATATGTATGACATCAATATCACATACTGATTCACACATGCATGCACGCCTTTCTCAATCCTACTCATCAAGTGGCCATGGATATCAAGCTCCCTCAGGAGGGACAAATCCCATATCTATCCCTCACCCCTCAAATGCCCCATGTGTCAAAGTCACCCAATCATCACCTTTATAACAACCCATGTTTCAGGACTGCGTTTGATGATGTCAAAGTGTACCCAACGACATGTGTTGAGTGTAGTGATTTTAGGTCAAAGAATCACATTCACCATCACTGTGAGTACTGACTGTGACTACCATGTCATGGTTCTATGTGTCAAACTCACGGTGGGTCTATCCAATACACTTGTTCTCTAACAAGTACCTATGTGTTTGGTTTGATATCTCTATATCATGACTAATGAGATTCTGTCATCAACCAACACCACAATCTAGTCTTGTGTATCATTGTTGTCTATCTACCTTCCACAATGACATCCGACTAGGGACATAATAAGAATGTAAAAACTCTTAGCATCCGTATGATCTCATCGTTCAGGTCCTTAACCTGAAAGCATACGTCATTGAGTACTGTCATTCTCTAGACATTCAATCTATTCTATCACTATCTCATATGACGGAACCAGAAAGAATTGGAAGCTTGCCTTTGATATTTTTCAAATCAATCTTAATGTATCCCATCAATCATCCCATGATTGGCTCTCAGGGCATACATACCAACACTAACAACTTCTGATTTCATGAATTAATCAATTTCAACCAGCAATTAATCAAGATAATGAAGGAATAATTAAAATTGCAAGATTAATGGTTGAATAACAATGTAAAAAGGGTTCAAGTTATAAGACCCGCCTCCAAATGAGCTTCCAAGCTCCAAGCTCATGTCAAAAATTGAGGATGCAATTCCTTTCACCATTCCAAGGCTCTTCCTCAAGGTTTGAGTGAAAAGGAATGGTTAGAATTTAAGAGGAGATCGAAATAGGAAGAAATCCATAATTTATTTTCGATTTCCACCATAGAATCAAGGTAAAATGGATCAAAAACCTTACCAACAGGTTGGGGGTCGTCCTCCTGATCCTCCCAAGCTCCCTTGGTCGTTTTCCAAGCAAAGAGGAGAAGTGGGGTCGTAATAGCCTTTCATTTGGCTTGTAAAAGGTCTTTTATTAGGAATTCAAGGAGAGAGAATATGCTTTATTAAAAATCCAATTAATCCCAAAAATATGGCCGCCTCTTCCCCCTAAACTTCCCTAGGGACAAGGCTATATTGTTTGCCTTATATTCCTCTCAATTATCCATGATTTAAAGAAAAGAAAATTAAGCACCTTAATGCTTATTATATTAATATCCCATATGTGGGTGGAAATTACTTTTCCTTTTAATAAGGTGAGTGGACTTTTAACCTCCTTGAGATAGTTTCATGCCATAGAAAAGGCACAAGGCTGTTCACACTTGAGCAAACTCAACCATCTCGTTTTTAGTTGAAATCCCTTCAATTATTTTTATTTATTTTTGCCCTAAATCGAATTAGGGTTTCAATTAGGCATTAATCTTGATTATTTTAATATCAAGATTCTCTCTCCTCCATATTAATTCAAATGAGGAGTCCCTCTCATTTTCTTTGCTCTAAATGATGCCAATAAATATTAGGGACCTTATTGAAGTGGAAAATTGCATATTGAACCCTAAGTTTTGGGTAAATTGCACATTACTCCAAAACTAGGTTTTAATGCACAAACATTGCTTTATCAGCTCTTTCTTGGTATTCAGGCTATCACAAGCCATACCACTGCATCATATTCATTCCCATGATGCTTCAACACATGAGGAACATATTATCATGCACAATTTGCACTTAAACCCCTCAACTTGGGTAATTTGTACTTTAGTCCAAAACAATCAAACATTGATTTCAACAATGTTCAAAAAGGACTAGAATTGCAACATAGGTTCCTCTTGGGGCCTAATTACTTTTCACAAGATGAGATTAAGCATATAATCATCTTTCTTAATCAAAACACCTAGGGTTAAAGCATAACCCATGTCAGGGATGTTACAAATATAAACATGCATGCCTCTAATATTGCGATCTTTTATCAATTAACAATCCTTCATTGTGATCTCCACACACATACAAGTCATCATTAGCTTCAATATTTGGTGGTGTTGGCAACCCAACTGAGAATGGACTGGAGTCATCATACTTATCATAGTATTGGTCTTCATCGATAGGATCTGAAATGAACTGTATTTTACCATGAAGAACAATCGACCATTATCATTTGTAGGATCATCGATATAAAATACTTGTTTCGCTTGTTATGCCAATATGAATGGTTCACCCTTCTCACCAATCTTTTCAAAGTTTACTAATGTGAAACCCAATTCATCCACTATATCTCCTTTGGTGTTATCAACCCAATTACATTTAAAGAGCATAATTTTGAAATCTACGTAGTCAAACTCCCATATGTCTTCAATGACATCGTAATATGACATTTTAGCTTCATGTGGACTCTTATCCTTTGCAGTTATAAAAAACAATGAAGATTCTTGAAGGGTGACCCCACTATTTTGGACGACACTCTTATCATCTTGACGCTTTGTGTAATATGAGAATCCATTTATGTCAAACCCATTATAAGACATAACATTCAATTTTGGTTTAAAGGTGTGGCATTTGATAGTTTCAGTAAGATTATTCGGTGTTTGAGGTAGTTGATGTAAGAATTTATCTTCAAACCACTTAATAAATGTCTTGTTATGCTCTCTAGCAAGCCACATTGAATTGGCTCGAGGATATTGTCTCTTGATGAAATTGGTATGTTCCTTGATATAAACACTCACTTCATCGATGTTGTGTAAAATATACAAGTGACTTTGTTCCAACTGCATACGGCTGATTACTTTCATCCATGATCCCAAAATTCCTTTGCCAAAATGCTCCTCAATATTATTGTCATTAACAGGAGCGTCATTACCGCTCAGAAAGTCATTGAAAAAATCCATAACCTCTCTCGTCACATAACCCTCAATAATACTCCCTTCAGGCCGATAACGGTTTTGAACATCACATTTAAAAATGCTCATGTATCGTTCAAAGGGATACATCCAATGCAAGAATACTGGTCCTAACATTTTCACTTCCCTAGTCAAGTGGACAACAATATGTACCATGATATCAAAGAACGAAGAAGGAAAATACATCTCAAGCTGAGATAGGGTAACAACCACTTATCTTTGCAATTTATCGAGAGTATCAGGGTCAATAACTTTGATGCATAGACTGTTAAAAAAAACAATGTCTGGTGATTGCAAACCTTACATGCTTTGGCAATATAGATCGAATTGCCACTAGTAATATTTTTTGCATTAGAGTGTGATAATCATGAGATTTAAGACCTATCAACTTTAGATCTTTCATTGATACCAATCAACGAATGTTGGATGAGTAACCCTATAGAACCTTAACATTTACCAAGCATTCACAAAAAACTTTATTCTCCTCTCTAGACAACGTGTAACAAGCGGGAGATAAGTATATTCTCTAATCACTACTAACTACTTATGTTAATTCTATCCTTATTCCCATTTCGCGTAGGTCCATTCTGAATTTATCCCATCTTTAGTCTTACCTAGTATATTCAATAAATTACTAATGATGCTATCACAGATATTTTTCTCAACGTGAATGACATCGATACAATGCCTTACTGCCAAAGAACTACAATAAGGAAGATCCCAAAATATTGACTTCTTCTTGAATAAAGATTTGTCACTCTGTATGGACATGGTACATTGTGATCTCTTACCAAATTCATTGTCAAAGTCTTTTACTCTTTTATAAACAACATCCCCTGGTATAGGTTTAGTTGCACTCCATTCCTCACTTCATCCATTGAATGCTTTGCGTAACCTATGATAGGGATGGAATTTTGCAAGAAACCTTCGATGACCAAGATATACAGTCTTGCCGCCATGTTTCAGTCATATTGAATCAGTGTTCTCTTCACATATAGGACATACTTTAGATCTTTTGACACTATATCCAGACAAATTTCCATATGCTGGAAAGTCATTAACAGTGCAAAACAACATAGTGTGCAAACAAAATGTCTCTCTTTGTGAAGGTCATCACACCTTCACCCCAGAGTTTCTTTAAGTCATCAATCATAGGTTCAAGATAAATAATTCATGGTTCCATATATCAAAGATTTAAATCAAAATAAACCAATTAAAAGATTCCAGCTCATGTATTAAGCACATTCATACCTATTATTAAGTATATATTAGCCACAATGTGAATATTAGTTATCAAATGAAGCATATGCAAAATATTTCATGAACACACTTTTATGTTAGCACATATTTAGGTTATTATGTTAATATGAATGTACAATGATATGTCATGTTGAGTATAGAATGTAATGTATATGTTTTTAAACCTGTGCATGTAAGGTGAGTTATTCATATTCATACACTAACAATATTCATATGAAGGTTTGGAGTTTGTTATATGTATAGGATCGGATGATTAGATGATCATTGGGTTTCAATAGAAAAAAAAATAGGGAAACATTGCAAGTCAGGCTTTGTATGAAGGATAGATAAATATACTCATGATTAAACCCGTCGGCGGCGACCGAGAAGGCGGCGGAAGGTGGCAGTGCAGCAACGGAAGGAGCGGCTGGCAGCAGCGGGAAGAAGAGGATCGGCAGGAGCAGGTGGCAGTGCACACGGTAGTAGGCGGCAGTGGCAGTGGCAGCAGGAGCAGGCGGCAGTGCAACGGTGGCAAGAGCAGGCGGCGGTGCGTGCGACAGTAGGCGACGACTGCAGCGGCAGGCGGCAGGAGTAGTTATGGCGGAGAGAATCACCAGAGAGCCCTAACTCTTGAAATCGGGAATGAAACAGAGAAAGGGGAAGAGTTTGATTCGTGTAGGTGCAATTAAGTTAAAAATAGATGTCGGTTGTTATAAACAACCGATACTTAAACCAGTAGGCGTCAGTTACCACAAAAAAACCAGCACCTATGTTCAATGATAGTCGTCAGTTTCGACTAGAAAAATCGACGTCAATCTATATACACCGACAAAAAAAATGTTCTCAAATTATGACCATAGTCGTCGGTTGCTGTAGAAAACCGACGCCAAAGGGGGTGAAAATGTTTGTGGAGATAGCGTGTGAAAACACATAGGCGTCGGTTATTACAAGAAAATTGACAATAAAAATGGTCCCAATTTCTGTCTCGCTAAAAATCATTAGTCATTGGTTAGTTTGTCAAAAACCGACGCCATATGTTAAATTTTGGAGGATTTTTTTTTCAATTGAAAATTTGGATTTGGTGGGCAATTTTAGGCGTCGGTTGCTTATTGAGGAACCGACACTATATAAAAAGCGATACCCATGTCAGGCCGCTCTTCACATATAGATGTCGGTTTGTGTATTCAAGCGACGTTGTAGGGTTTAGGTGTCGGTTTCTTGTATAGAACCGACGTCTCTAAATGTGATGTTATAAGCCATTTCTGTGGTAGTCACCAAGTTTCTACTGTTGTGTGACAGTTGCCATATGGTTGTGTGACCTTAAAGATGCTACTTTGGAGATGAGGTTGTGGCCGGGTACCATTTTTGGGCTAGTTAAAGCTTGGAGTACTATTCCCACTTGTTGCTTCAACGACTGAATCGCTAGTCCCTTTTCTGGAGCTGTTCATCAAATATTCTCTAGTGATCCTCCACCTACACTGTAGAGATGTGCTTAAATGTGTTCAACGTTTACCATATGTGATTCACTATAAAAAAACATGAATTAGCTACAATTTCTCTAACTATGTCTGTTCCATTTGTAGTCAATAACTACTATTCTTTATATATTAAAAAAATGTAAGTAATACAAATATAATTAATGGTAATGGCTACAAAATTGACTACAAATCTCATTTGAACTCATATAACCTTCCTCTCCACGCCCATTGTAAATAACTATTTTATTTTTCAGAGGTGATGGTGCTACTTGTGGTCCTCCTACTTTTAAATTGAAAATACATATGTATCTTTATGTATACATTTTAAAAATTATCCATCTAACTTTTCACTTTTTTTTTTGTGGCGCCAACATTGGAATCCACTCATCCAACCCACGCACGCCCTTGGCCGAGCCTCTTTCTCTCACGTGAGTGCGTTCAATCTCCGTAACTGGTCTTCTCATGATCACTGCTTATGTTTCGTAACCCGTCTCCACAAGCTGCACTCAGTCTCTGCACATTGCGCTCAGTCTGCACACTGCTACTCCCTCACCCTCCCTCTGATCGCACTGCGCTCCCCCCACGACCGTCGCCCACTGCGTTCTCCCAGCCGTAGGCCGTCCAAGGAAGGCTTCGGGATGAGGAACCCCCAATCGGCATCAACGTCCAAGGAAAGCTTCTGGTGGGCGGTCGTTTCTTCCCAGTCGGTCAGCCACTTCGAGTTGTCTTGGTCCCAGATCCATCACTCTATGGCCGCCCGTAAAGATTCATCCTAGCCGCATCCGACAATCTATCTTCCGAACCACTCACAAGGCCCCCCTTCACTCCCATTGTCCCCGCCCACAAACACATGTATGTCCCCTGACTTGCGATCCTTCTCACGACTATATTTTCCTGTGCTAGGGCATCTTCTCCAACTGTTGGCTCTCCTCCAACAGCCTGCGGCTTCCTCCCTCTCACGGAAGTCATCCAATAGTGGTTGTATATCTCTTAATTATCTTAAAGGATAAACTTAAGGGCACAACTGCTCCTCCTCGTGGTTGGATTCATTTTCCTTCTCCAAACTTTGATCAGGTTTGTGTACTTTATGGCATATCTATATATTGTTGGAGGAAATCATGAACAAATATATAATCAATGGTATGAATATATATGCCAACCATTATTTTTGTACAATATCATAGGTTTGAACTGCATCAAGTGATACATGACTGAATGTTACATCTATAATCTAAAATATTACAGTAGAAATAGCGAACAACTCAATCTCCTATTCACTAACTATCCAATAAATATTTACCATAACTTCTTGTTAGACTCCATCCATGCCATATGATGTCTTTCTACTATTTTACGTACATTGCGCATGTATCAAAACTTGGTACACTTCTTAAATGCAAAAACACATGCTAGGTACATTTTTTATATATTAGATCTATAGTTCTATATATATGAAACTGTCTCTTTATTATTTAGATATTTGATTTAGGAACAAAAAATGTTAGGTATGCATATGTTTCTATCTAGGAAGCATAGACACTTCCCAAAGGTTGTCGTGTATGTGTCCGACACGTGTCCAACCCGGACATGCCTTGGACATGCGCGGACACGCGGAGGACACTCCTCTAGCATGTTCAGATTCATATTTTATATATTTCCAAACTGGACACGGCGTGGACACATCTAGGACACTTAGTGGACACGACCAACCCAACCCACATAATATCTAACTAAAAAGAAAAGAGAAAATAAGATCCAACTATGTAGACTCCTCAACCAAACCCCAACTCCTCACCAAAACCCTCATCCCTTCCCTTTAGTGCACACCCCCATTCCTATTGGATCATTGTTTGTAATTAAGTTCTAATGATTTTCTTGTATTTCATTTCATCATTCTTGGATGGTATAATAATTTAATATATCATTTTGTATGCCAAATTTTGTAGCATCGGAAATATGAAGTGGATATCTTGGTGATCTTTGTTTCTGCTTGTTTCCAAGAATAATGGAGCTTCTTATGCTCACAAATAAATTATATACATGTGTCTATAGCTGTATATATTTATATAAATTCAAAAATAATAAAGTAGTTCCATAGTACAATTTTTTGATAAACTTTCAAGACAATCACTACGGCACATGACTAAAGCCATTGAACTGGTGAGAGAATACATAATTTACTTCATTTGACTACATTTACAAATTACTTGTAAGGTTTTTATATTTTTACAGTTTGGAAAAAAACACTCAAGGGCACTCTAGAGTATTTGGAATGTCTTGCTTCACCTCCCATGACTGTGGTGACCTATGATCTTTACGTAGAATGGCCAAGTACTACTTGACAAGCCTCATTGCTTTTTTGCATTATTATTTTGTATTTACTTACTTGTGGGTGATAATAATAAGAGATTTATTGTTGCAAATTTGTTGAATTTCCATTTATCATGATCTTGTGTTTCTTCTTAATATGGGCTAGTGAGACACTATTATTTTGTATTTACTTAATCATTGGTTGAGGTATATTTCATCTAAATAGGGGCTAGTAACCTTGTGCGTACTCATTAATGTGGTTGAATTAGTCTTTTCTTTAAGTATTTGTGGCTCTAAACCTTGGTAAGTGTTGAGGTCTCTATCATTAAGGTCGGCTGTTGAGTCAAGTGACCAGGCTGGATGGGATCCTAACTTGTGTGGTGATTCTTGATCGGTGGTCAAGTCATCATTTAACTCAAATGTTTGACAATTACTAATTCCAAATCTCACTTTAAAATAGTCTTTTAGAATTTGGTAATTATGCCAGTGTAGGATCCCAATCACATTTAAGTGTTTCTAGTGTCCCATTCCACCAATAGTAGGTTGGTTCTTTCCTCCAAATGATCATACTCAATTATTCCAATGGGAACCATTTGTCAAGGGGATAAGATTATTTCGAGTTGCACTAGCTCAGAGGAGGAAGACTGCTAGTTTCTTGCATTCAATGCTTCAGAATTTAGGATATGCACTTTCAAAGCTCAGTTGTAGACATTTCAAATAGCCAAGGTTCATCATTCAATGAACACTAAACCATACTTCATCCCAAAATTGCAAGCAAATAGTAATTCACCAGTTATGACTCATGAAAGTTCACCATTAGAGTTATAACAGTTACACCAAAACACTTTACGTAATGTAATGCATTCTTGCATTACCTTCTTTAATGACTGTATGAACTTTGATTCTCGGCTTTTGGCAAGTTAATCTCAGAATAAATAAATTATTCCAAAAAATATAAATAATATCTCTTTTGTACTAAATATTTGATTACTTCCATCTTTTCATTAAGCCGCACACCTCCTCACAAAGATTTCATAAAATATTATGACAGAACAATTGTCCTTACCATTTGGTCATACTTTATTATTTTCTACAATTCATTTTAAATTATAAAATAATAATATTGTAATATATTTCTCAAATATCTATGTTTAGATTTATTTGGAAAATGTTTATATTTTGGTAACATTTAATTTATATTTATTGAATTTAGTGTGACACATTCATGTGCACGTTTGAATTAACTAGTAGTCCAATATACATATATGTTAAAGAGAGACACTCTTTTCCCATCTCCCACACCCGCGGTGGATGTTGAACGCCTTCTGGGGTGGCAAACCAAAGTAAAAACTATTATTTGAATCTGAGTCTTTTTTAAAGAGATGTCATGCTTGATAACTTCAACCACTTTTTTCCAGCGTATATATATATATATGTATATATTGTATATATATATATATATGTGTATATAATGTATATATATATATATATATAAATATATGTATATAATGTATATATATGTATATAATGTATATATATACATATATATATATATATATAGAGAGAGAGAGAGAGAGAGAATCATGCTAGTATACACTTGAGTGTAACGGAGGCACTGTACACCCCAGTCATTTTTAAAGATGCGGTAACTTTTTAAAAATTCTAAACCGTTGAACTTCTTAAATATCTTAAGAACATACTACATAATAAATTTTAGCTCATTTTGATCGTATAGGTCATGCATCTAAGGAGGCAAGAATCATGCATTTCAAATTAGTTTTGTGTGTCAATTTTGTTATCCTTCGATGAGTGACTTACACTCATCCAAATGAGCTCAAATTTTGTATGTGGACTATTATTATTGTAACCATGAAGATAAATGGATTGGATTTTGGAAATATAAGGTCTAGATAGGAAAACACCATTGAGGTGTACGGCATAATCTATAAACTCGAGTGTATTCTAGCCTGACTCTCTCTCTCTCTCTCTCTATATATATATATATATATATATATATATATATATATATATGTATGTGGGTCTAGGAATTGCCACTGCTCCATCAGTGATAGGTTATTCATTTAATACTCATGCAGGTACTGTAGCTACGCTACCCATTTCTAAAGACACAGTGGCAGTTTTGTAAATATTGGTTCTCACTTCCTTCTATTCAGCTCACACTTCCTTTCTTTTGGCTCTCACTTCCTTTGATTCTGTCGTCTTCCTGAACAGGTTGAGGACGTCCATCCTTGATTTCCCGCACCTGAGAACGGTGGACATTGATGACATTTACGATGATTTCCGCAGCTGAAGACGGTGAACCTTCCTAATTTCCTCCATCCCTGATTTCTAGCTTGAGGACGTTTTGCTGATGGTGCGATTAAGAGGAGCAGGTGTCCTACATTGTAAACATTGATGATGACGATTCTACTCAGGTGACAACCAGGTAAGAAGCATCCCATGCCTCTCCCAGACCTTCTCCCTATATGTGATGGACTATCGGCCTATTTGGTGATCGGATTCTCCATCCTGTCCTATTTCATTTAGCATCCTTTTTCTCTCTAACTTCCTCTTAAATTTCCATCTTTTCTTTTTTAATCTAAAGACAAATCTATTTATTCCTATTGAGTATTGTTCACTCTTTCGGAGCTTCAATGAAACCTTATGCATAGTTAGGTCATTAAGTCAAATATTTAGTTTTAATAGTTACTTTTCTTTCATTAAAGTTACTTTATGTAACATGCAGTTACCTTTGTTTACCCACAATTACTTTATTTATTAAATAGTTACTTTTTTGCTTACTCTATGAATTTAAAGTTCACATAGTTACTTTCTATTTGTTGTTGTTACTTTTCCTTGTTGGAAGCATTTTCAAATATGCAATGATGTTAATATAGGTACGTTCTAGTGGTTTATACACATGGGGCACATTTCACTAAAATACTACTGAATATGATTAGTAATTGTAATATAGTTGTTGGAATTAACTATTGTAATACATATAGTTAGTTACTAAATTTGTTTTTTTTCTATTGACTACAATGAATTCATATTCAAACGTAGTTGGATGAGTATGTACATGAAATGGGTGTCTTTTCTATATATCTTAATCTAAGAATACTCATTCCTTTTTTTGTTTTCTAAAATTGATTTTTCGTATGTCTTTTTATCAAGCATTTATGTGTTGTTTTTATGTAGATTTCCATACAGGCTATTTTAGTTACAGATCAGAGTCTCAATACTAATGCTAAAAATGATATGACTTACTGTGATGATGATAATGTTCAGTCTTTTTCATTTGTCGACACTGATACTATGTCATCAACTAATATCTCTAGAATTGAACTTGAATTCAAAAGTTTAGATGATGGTATATCTTTTTATTCTAGATATGTTGGTATGATTGGGTTTAATGTTAGGAAAGATGCCAATCGTTACGAATGAGGTACCAAGATTTGTCTTGCTAAAAATTTGGTTTGTGAAGAAATGTCATATTAGTCGTTCTAAGAGATCCAAATGTCTTTTGAGCCATGTTTGTGATGAAGTTTTTGATCTACATGAGAAGTTGCCCAAGAAGCATAAGCGTTCTATGAAAAGGTCTGGGTGTAAAGCCATGATTCAATTTACACTAGACAAGTCCTCATCTAAATGGGTTGTTACTACTTTTGTTGATGAACACAATCATGATCTTTTCGATGATGCTCACTTGCTCTACTTGAAGTGTAATTATTATCTTGACCAAACTCAAAAAGAGATGGTTTCTTATATAAGTCAATCAAACATTCATGTCTCCAAACAACTTGCATTAATAGCAACCAAGTGTGGTGGTTATGAAAAGTTGACATTTACAAATAGACAACCTCATGGACACCTCAGTAGCAAGAGAAAGGATTCATCTAAATATGATGTGTATATGGTGTTAGATCATTTTGCAAGCTTCAAAGATTTTCTAAATTCTTTTATAGTATCAAAAGAATCTGATGGTTTCTTGACACATTTGTTTTGGTCTGATAAAGTTTCTATTAATGACTGTGCTCTCTTTGATGATGTCATTGTATTTGATACCACTTATCATACAAATCAGTATTCAATAGTTTTTGGAATTGGTGGTGTTGATCACCATCACAAAAAAGTGTTATTTACTTCAGCCTTGTTGTCAGATGAGAAATATGAATCGTTTCTATGGGTTTTCAATCAATATTTGTTGTGTTTTGGCAAAGAGTCAGTCTCCATCATAAGTGATCAAGACCCAGCAATGAATGTCGTGATCAATACTATTTTTCCATCATGTAATCATCATTTTTTCACATGGCACATTCTACAAAAACTCCCCATTAAACTTGGTGGAGTAACTAACGAGGATTAGATCATTAGTGATTTGAATGATTGTGCATAGAATACAGATGATACATACAATTTTGAAGAGAGATGGAGTTATGTAGTTGAAGAGAATGATTTATTTTCCATTAGTTGGGTTCGTGATGTGTACGCCATGTAGTGGAAGTGGGTTCCATGTTTTGTGCATGATTCTTTCTTTGTTG
>OY856411.1:67312500-67430000 GCA_963693085.1 Alisma plantago-aquatica | reverse complement strand
GCATTCATTGTGCTTGTAGGTGTAAAACGGAGTGAAGGGGGTATGGAAGGAAATAGTAAATCTCTCCTCTATTTGACTCCAGATTTTTATTATATGGTTGCAATTACATTCATATCAACTCTATTTTTTGTATGCAAAGTTTTCCTATATTCAACTCGATATTGCATTTTTTCTTGTGTGAACATTGGCATCTTTTCTTTTTCATTTTGGTGATATACCCCTATTACATAGAGAGGGGTATGGAAGAAGCAAATAACGAGAGGAGTGGTGTGCCACCCCAAACTTAGGTTTGACACTATTTTTATGGCTTTTTGTTTCTTTTTGATGGATGAAGGGGTACAAAGATGGTAGTCGGAGTGTAGAAGAGAGTTTAGATCATAATGCAACTTGATTTACAACTCAGTGCAACAAGTTGTTCTCATTATCATACTATACTCAAATAATGACTTCATGGAGATCTAGTGGAGATTCCATGCTATTGTTCCACTAGTCAGTTAGGATGCACAATGTGTTTGATCCCTCTCAGTTCGACAGATACTTGCCATTTTTCTTGAAGGATCATGATGTTAGGATTCATAAGCTTCACATGGTGATTTCTAACCATTGACTAGTTTCAAAAATTGTCCCCTTTGAGGCTTTGCTTTAAATAAGGAGGGTATAATGATTCAAAATTCCATGGAAAAAGAAACCAGCTGGCTAGATAAAGGCTTTGATTGAAATCCAAGTATCAAAACTTTATCAAGTTTCTATACAAAACTACTTTGAAAGCTTTTTTTTTTTGAAAATTTTGATCAAAATTTATTCAAAATTGCAATGATGGAATCTGAAGTCTGAAACAAATAGGTGTCGGTGGAAGGTAGAGTACATACCACCCACCATTCAACCCAAACTTAAAAATTTGCTCGTCCCGAGAAAACTCTAAATCCGATATGGAGGGGAAAAACCATGCTAGTTGGACCACCAGGTGTCGTTGTGTTCCTATCAGCAACGTGCCCTCCATCTGAAATCTCAAAAATGAAAAACTATCAGTACTTAAGATTGCATCTTGTGATGTGATATCTAATGAGCGCAAAATTTTCTAATTCAAAACTAAAGGTAAAATCTAAGGTAAGGATCGGGTTGCCTCCCCACAAGCGCCTTTATTTTATGTTGTCGGCTCGACATGCTTCTTTTCAATTTTCTAGTAGATATACTATTTTCGAAAGATTCAGTGATGATCCAATGCTCAAGTCAGCTATGGTTAAATATCTCTAAAAGCGTTGGCCATTAACCGCAAACTCTCCTGACTTTTCACTCCATAAAATGAATGCACCATGTGGGTAGATGATCTTAACAATGCATGGTCCAGACTAGCAAGAACGGAGTTTCCCTGGGAACGATCTCAGTCTTGAGTTAAATAGTAGAACTTTGTCTCTCACATGTATGTATTTCCTCTTTAGATGACCATCATGCCATGATTTTGTACTTTCTTTGTAGATTTGTGCATTCTCATAGGTTGTCATATGATGTTCTTCCAGCTCTTGAAGTTGTAAAATCTTGGCTTGGCCAGCTTTCTTCATGTCAAAATTCAATTGTTTGATTGCTCACCAGGCTTTGTGTTCAAGTTCTACAGACATGTGACATGATTTCCCATAGATTCATCTAAAGGGCGTTGTTCCAAGAGGAGTCTTGAAAGCAATTTTGTATGCCCACAAGCCGTCATTGATTTGTCTTGACCAATCCTTTAGGTAGTGGCCTACTATCTTTTACGGTATAGCTTTGAGTTAACGGTTTGACACCTATACATGTCCACTCATTTATGGATGGTAGGGTGAAGCTACCTGGTGCATTACACCATATTTTTTCAATAAAGCCTCAAAACTTCTTTCTAGAAAATGAGAACCTCTGTCAGATATCATAGTGTGAGGAACTCCAAATAGGGAAAATAATATCTCTAAACATTTTGATGACTGGTTTCAAATCATTATTGATGGTTCGTATGGCCTCCACTCATTTACAGACATAATCCACCACAACTAGAATGTAGCAAAACCCATATGAGGATGGGAATGGGCCCATGTAGTCCACTCCCCAAACATCAAAAATTATGACTTCCTACCAAAGCTTAAGAGGCATCTCATCTCTTTTTATAATGTTACCCACCCTCTGGCATTTGTCACAAGACAAGATAAATTTGTCGGCATCCTTGGATATGGTTGGTCAAAAGAAGCCACATTGCAGACCCTTCATATCAGTTTTCTTAGAACACATATGGCCTCCAGTGGGGCCTGAGTGGCATTACTCTAGAACAAGCTGAGCTTCTTCCTCAGTGATACAACATCTATAGAGACCATCAACATAGATCTTGCAAAGGTACGACTCATCCCAATGGCATTGCTTCACGTAGTGCATGAATTTCTTTAGTGCAATGTCGGTGCATTCAGGGTGGATGACACTGGCCGCAAGGTAGTTCACGTTATCTGCGTACCAAGGGATAGCTTTCGAATCTTTCATAAGTTGTTCATCTGGAAGAGATAAATTAATTGGGATCTTTTCAGTGTCTAGGGTGTGGATACGATACAAGTGGTTTTCCACAACATTCTCTGTGTCTTTCTTATCTCTTATCTCAAGATCAAATTCTTGAAATAATAGAATCCATCTGATTAGCCTGTGATTTACATCTTTCTTTGCTAGGAGGTAACGAATTGCAACATGATCTATATAGACAATCACCTTGGACCCAATGAGCTAGGATCTGAACTTGTCAAAGGCATACACAACCGCTAAAAGTTCCTTCTTGGTAGTTGCATAGTTCCTTTGAGCTTCGTCAAGGGTCATAGATGCATAGTAGATGACATAATGTTTCTTCTCTATATATTGGCCCATAACAGTGCCGACTGCGTAATCACTGGCGTCACACATTATTTCAAATGGGTACCCCAAACCAGAGCTATGATGATAGGGGTTGATGTAAGGTCATGCTTAAGATTGTTGAAACTTTTGATGCATTTTTTATCAAAGTGAAAAACAACATCCTTTAGTAATAAGTTCATCATAGGCTTGGTTATCTAAGATAAATCCTTTATTAAACTTCTATAAAAGCTTACATGACTAAGAAATGGACGGACCTCTCTTACATTAGTTGGGAGACTGAGTTTAGAAATCACTTTGATCTTTTCCTTGTCTAATTCAATCCCTCAATTGCTGACCCTATGGCCAAGTACAATGCCTTCTTTTACCATGAAATGACATTTCTCCCAATTTAACACTAGATGTGCATCTTCACATCGTTTGAGGACTAGGGAGAGGTTCTTGAGGCATGAGTCGTATGAATCCCCATATACGGAGAAGTCATCCATGAAAACTTCTATAATAGTTTTAGTGAGTCCAGCAAATATGGTTGCCATGCCACGTTGGAAAGTAGCAGGCGCATTGCAAAGCCTGAAAGGCATCCTTCTAAAGGCATATGTTACAAAGGGGCAATTGAACGTTGTCTTCTCTTGGTCTTCTAGATGTATGGAAATTTTATAGAATTTAGAGTAACCATCGAGATAGAAAAAATATCCCTGGTGAGCCAATCGCTGATGGAGCTAGGATTTACACCAAAATATTGCTCTTCCAATGGAAGTCCTAATGTGCACCAAAAACCCTAGGGAATTGATGTTCTCTCTAGGTTTGCCTACAATTGGTGCTAGATAAATGCTCCTACCTAACAAGAGTGTGGAAGCCGTATCGTGGTACAGATTTAGGATCGAACCCAAAGGACAACATGAAGAATCGGGATGTCTTTGTCTCGTCTTGTCTCGATCTAAGTTAATCATTTATAACCAAGAGATTGATAGGATTAATCTAAACTAATCTAGAGAATGCGAAAGTAAAGGCAAGTATGAAATCTAGTTCAAGTTTGAAATCTAAGATAATCAGAGGATGATGGATCACTGGGGTGATGCGAATATTCACCACCACTACACATGCATTGTACCTGTACCAACATAGCATGACCTACAAGCAAGATACATGGATGTTTTGCAATGTTGATGCCCTCTCAGATAAGGAACATTGCACACATCCTTCACAGGTTGAGTAGCTCCCATCCGATACATATCTACTTGTCAAGGGAGATATGTGCCCTCCGAAGGCAGATCTTACTCAACCTCATGAAACGTGCATCATAAGACTAATAAGCGAGCGATATTATCAATTCGATTAGTATCCTTATAGACTATCCCTCTTTCAAGGACATAGATACGAGAAACATTGGAGTGTTGCAAAGCCAGCCATCCCCAAACAAATGGTCACTTACTTTGCATCACTTCCTTTACAGAGTGTGTTCCTTGACCTATAAAGATTGTACTTTGGTACGTCAACTGATTCACTTTCATAATACGAATGGACAACGATGGAGGTGAGTTTACTCCACTCCTTGAAAAGAATCCCTAGATATCGAAATGGATGTGTGGTGGGTACACACATCAATAACCAATGCTAAATCAGTCTCAAGAGTAGACATAGACAATCCACAACAAAAGACAATGGATCACGCAAGAAAGTGGCCAACATTCAAGCATGCAGTGAAACGATTAGCATTGAATAAAAAAGATAACATCTTTAGATACAGATTACAAAGCATGGGTAGAGGGGCTAGTCCCCGTTCCCCAGTGAATTACACTACTCGCTCCTCATAGAGGTAGAAATAAAGACATAGAAGAAAGATAGACCAAGCATCGTCGGAGCAGAAGAGTAGATCTACGACAACCCAATGTAGATCGCCGCAGTCTTTAGGACTGCTCTGACTTGGTTGATGAAGTCCTTCTCTTACTGCCTTGATCTTTGTGTGCACCTCCAGAGATGTGTGAGTAGGTCCAGGCAGAGCTTGGTGGAGATGAGGTAGCAGTGGACTAGCCTTGCGACCTCCCTGAGATGATGCTAAAAAAGAAGACCGTTGTGCTTCTATTTATAGGCACTGGTCGGGGTCTTCACAGTTTTGGTGTGAATCCACTTCACATAGTTTGGAAGACCGTTTGCTTCTTCTTAACAATTTAGGAGACCGATTAGTCTTCTTAACGGTCGAGGATTCTTGTCCAAACATTCTTGGATTTAAACGGTTTGGAAGACCATTTCCTTTTGGGGACTCTCGTCCAAACGGTCTAGGATTCTGATTAATATCCTCTCAGTCATATCCAAACGGTCTTGGGACCAAGTAGATCCAAGTGATGTTGGGACCGAGAAGATCCAAATGGTCTTGGAGTCTTAACGGTTTGGGTCTCTTGTCCATATGGTCTTGGCTTCCAACCGGTCTTGGCTCCAACCGGTCTCTACTCCAACCAATCTTCACTTTCGAACAGTCTTGGCTTCCAAATGGTGTTGGGTCCAAATGGTCTTGGCTTCCAATCAGTCTTGGCTCCAAATGGTCTCCACTCCAACCGGTCTTCACTTCCAAATGGTCTTGGCCTCCAAATGGTCTCTACTCCAACCAGTCTTCACTTCCAAATGGTTTTGGGTCTGAACGGTCTTGGCTTCCAACCAGTCTTGTACCTCAGCATACAAATGATCTTGAGACCATAAGGCTTCACACGGTCTTGAGACTGTGTGGCCTCACGCGGTCATGAGACTGTATGAAGGATAAAATCGGTTGGATGGCCAAACCGCGAGGAGGTGTAGATATGTTATCGGATGGATGAGAATGATCTGCAGAGAAGAAGGAAAGTGAGTAAAGGAGGATAAGATCAAATAAATTGGTAATTAGAGCTATTAGAGCACTATTTTCATGAAACTGAGGAGATACTCAGAGTAAACCAATACAAGGGTGGATCAGTCGATATGAGGCACAAAATTCCTAGAATTAGAGACTGTGAGGATGAATTTGGAGAATTCATCACCACACCGAACTTAAGCGTTGCTCGTCCCGAGGAACAAAAAAGCCCAAGACAGCCGCCAAAAAGCGTGTTCGTCACGTAATTACCTCATCTTTGTGCAAATGCCAGAATTTTCACGAAACTGAGAAAAAAATATGAAGAAAAACAAAATTATGGTAAAAACATCAGAAATCCTTTGAATTGGTGACTGAGGATGAATCTGGAGGATTCATCACCACACCAAACTTAAGCGTTGCTCATCCCGAGGAATGGAAAACTTAAATAGTCCCCAATGAAATCATTCATCTCGTGATTGCCTCATCCTTATGTCATATCATAATTTTGTTCATGGCTAAGATCGATATAGCATCAAGGCTTCCTTAGATCACAGAATACATCTTATGATATCCTTGTTTCTGAGTTCACTTTACTAAAATATTTCCTTCTCACTCTCCGCTGTATCAGTCATGTTTAAAAGTTTTTTGTGATTTTGAAAAGACTCGTAGAATCAATCTAACATGTATATGATCTGTTGTTGTTGTTTTCAAGAGAATGACTGAAATGGAGGCAATTGTGGCGCCAGTGGGTTGAAAAAGGAAAGAATATGGGTGTGATCAAGAGATAAGAGTCTCTCCTCTAATCAATTCAAGATTCTTATTATTGGTGGATTCATCAAGATACTTTGAGTGTTTTGTGCACAACTCTGGTTGACTTAGCCTTACACTTGATTTTTTTCTAATGGTAACTCAGAAGTGTGTATATGTTGGCTTAAGGCTTCTGGTTAACTTACCTCTTCGAGAGGAGGTAAGGGGTTACTTTTGGAGCCATAGGATCTCACTATCGGGCATGACACATCTGCCTTTGTGAGGGCAGCTAATGTACCAGCTGGGTAAGACCTTTATTGGTTATCCTTATTCAGGGCACAACTCTCATACTTTTATCCACACTCTGGTTTTTATTCATTCTCACTTGACTTAGGAGAAAGGGTATTTTTGGATTTTTTTATATTAGGGATGTCGGGCCTCTTTTTGGAATCGGGGTAGATTTTAACTCAACCTTGGTATGTGCACAATCATCATCGTATACATTCTGAATAAAATGAGAAGGTGATACGCCCCTGTTATATATTGAGGGGTATGGAGGAAGCAGTTATAGAAGAAGAGATGTGGTGTACCACACCAAACTTAGAGTTCAAAAATGCTCTAGCTTACACTAGAAAAGAGTGTGGTGTGCCACACTGAACTTAAAGCTTTGGGATGATTGGAGAGAGGAGAGTTATGAAGATGAAAGAAGTAGTGTAGAAGAGAGTTCAGATCATAATGCAGTTTGCTTAGCATTTCCATATGATGGGTTCCTTTTCTTCATCACATTCTACTCAAAAAGTGACATGATAAAACTTCAAATGAGAATTTCATACAGTTGATCCATTAATCAGTGAGAGGCATGATGCATTTGATCTATCTCAGTCTTATTGAAGCTTATAATCTTTTTTCTATTAAGGATATGACATTAGGATTCACAGACTATACAAGATGAAATCATATATCGTCTAGTTTTAAGAATTCTTTTCTTGTGAATTTGCAATGAAAAGAGGTGATGAACACAGATTCAAAAAGAAAAAGCTGACTAGATAAAGGCTTTATTTTAAGAAGACTATGAAAATGCAGAAAAAATACAAAAAAGAAACTAGAACGGAAAATCAGAAAGCAGTAAAGATAGAGGGTGGAGTTGGAAACATACCACCCACCCTCCATCTCAAACTTATGAGTTTGCTCGTCTCTGAGCAAACACTAGGTTCGAGATGGAGGGGAAGAGTTGCATAGTCTTAACCAGGCGGTCCTTGCAATTGAAAGAAGGTCAAACAAAGATGTTTCATGGTAGTCGACACTGAGAGTGAGGAAGTGGCACAGACAACCTGTTGACTGGGTGGTCGTGGAAACTCGAACGGGTTTTTTGGATGACTTGGATGCACATTTATTTCACCTCTTTGTCCGTCTAAAAGGATCCAGAGACCTTCCCCCATCAGTGTGGGAGGTGGAATATATGCAGTTAAAACTAGGGGATTAGGTGAATAATCGAAGTCATGCCTATATGTGTCCTCTAGTTGTGGATCACCCTTGAAATTCATAGTCAAGCCGCCTTCTTCATGATCCAGAACAGTTAATAAAGGGTCAGACACTTGAACTTCTTCTTGTCTCAGATCAGGTGGCGGATCCGGTTCAGGCTTCATTTCATCACCTGACTTTTCTTGTGTAGGGTGTGGTAGCCAGGGTGACATTTCTTCATCAGGGTGATTGTTCTAAGGATCATCATTTTGATTCCATGTGTCCTCTGGAGGGTTATCATTTCCAATGTTGGGGTTGATAGGAGCAACATATTTCATTCCAAAGTTAAGGTGTTTTTCAAATTCATTTTGTTGTGCACTCTTAATTCGTCTGAGTAACTAGAGGGAGATTCAAAAGGTGGAACAAACTCTTGTTTGGATAAAGGAATCATGAGAACCTAAGGTAGAGGTTTTAGTGACGTCTCTTCGTGAAGAGGGTTAGCCCATGACATATCATTTTGTGGACTAGAATCCTCCCACAAATCTATTTCTTTGATATTGAGACCAATATACTCCATTCCTAAGTCAGCTATTGTTCCAGTTCTTCCTCATAGCACTCCTCCAGTTCTATTAAGTGTTCGGGAAGAGTTTCTACGGGAAGAATGAAACCTTGTTCAGGTAATGAAGATATGTCAGTCTCTTGTATATTTGGTAGCTCGGGAGGAGCTTCTCAGTAGGGAAGAGTGGCCATAAGAAGATTTCTTTGTGGCTCGATGTCTTCCCAAGGGTCCTCCTTGTCATTACAAGGGTCTATGGAAATATCGTATTCCATTCCAAAATCAGGAGATGGTCCATGTTTCTCTTCATAGTACTCCATCAACTCGTTCAAGTTATTAGAAGGAGATTCAATGAATATAACATACTCTTGTTCAAGAACTGGCTCCGTCTAGATTTTAGGTAGGGGTGGCAGCTCTGGTAATGTCATTTATTGGAAAGGATTGGTCATAGAATAGTCATCTTGAGACCCATCATGCTCTCATGATTCTTTTTCATCATTATCGGGGCCAGTGAGAGTAGTATGGTCCACTCTAAAATCAAGATCTTGATCAGTCTCATCCTTGAAGTCTGTTCCTAGATCAGCCGAATGGTCAAGAATTTCTTCATAAGGATAAATCAGATCTTGTTCCAGTAATGGAGGTTTTTGAGTTTCTTGCATAAAAAACATCTCCTTATCTGAATTAGTCGCATATTCAAGCGAGTCTGACTATGAAGGAGTGTATAGTTCTTGTAACACAGACCCTTCTTCTTTGGAATTCATCGACAAGACAACTAAAGTCGAATAATATTTGTCATATAGGGAGTCAATCATTGATGATTGCTCCTTAGGCTATATGGTTGGGTCTGGGTCTATGGGGGAGGAGATGGATAAATACCAAATTTATCCCCAATTGATCTCCCGACTGTAGAAAATCTCCATATTGGCTAATCAAATTTCATCTAAGAGAATAGTATAGCAGTCATTTTCTGAGTTGGACCTTGGCTTGGAGAATGATTCTTTTTCTTGTGAAACTGTGGATAAATCATCCTCAGGTTCAATCATTAGCTCTGTAGATGATTCCTTTCCTTGCACTGATGCTAGAAGATCACTAGAAGGCACCTCCCACATGATATCGTATTCGTCATCGTAATCAATTGCAATATGCAGATGAGGAATGCGCTCAAGGGAAATTGGTGATTGTTCTTCATGTTGCTCAAAAGTGTGGACAAGTTGCGTAAGTTGACCAAGCTCGACTATCAACTTCTCATTCGTGGGTGTTTGATCATCTAGTTGCTGGGCCATCGACTTCGGTAGAGAACGTACTTCTTCTATTAATGCGTATTGATCTTCATAGTAGGGTTCTTCACTGTACCCATTGGGTTGATGCTGATAGTAGCTCTCCTCATCGTAGTATTGATTTGCATTGTAATCTAGATTTCCTTCTGCATTGCAATCTACGCCTTGAAATCCGTCATAGTCTGGCTCTTCGTAGTAGCTTCCAGGCGGATATGGATTATAACTTGCATTATATCCATAGTCATGTGAAGAGGCTGCCTTGAGTTTCCCAACTATACAAGTTGTGATTACTTGATGTAGTGCATTCATGTAGTGAGGAGGAGCATTAAAGCAGTTGATTGATGAATGGGAGTAGTCACCACATAATTGACATCTAATGGTTGGTGGCATTGACTGCTTCATTTTGAAGAGAAGTGGTACCTAAAATCAAAGAAGGTGTTTATCAGGCTTGACCAATCACTTCAAATCCAAGAGAGTATGCAATAAAAACTTTAACTTTTGAGATCAAGGTTTTCACCTTTTTTAGATTTTTTTTTGAAAAGAAAATGAAAAACCCTAGAGAAACCTAGGTCGACACAGAATTCGACGAAGACGATTGTTACGACATTGTCCCTAGCAACAACACCATTTTTTGATGGAGCTAGGATTTCAACAAAAAGATTGCTCTTCCAATGGAAGTCCTAATGTGCACCAAAAACCCTAGGGAATTGATGTTCTCTCTAGTTTTACCTACAACTAGTGCTAGATAAATGCTCCAACCCCACAAGAGTGTGGAAGACTTATCGTAGTACAGATTTAGGATTGAACCCAAAGGACAACGTTAAGAATCTGGATGTCTTTGTCTCGTCTCGTCTCGATCTAAATTTATTGTTTATAACCAAGAGATTTATAGAATTGATCTAAACTAATCTAGAGCATGCGAAAGTAAAGGAAAGTATGAAATCTAGTTAAAGTTTGAAATCTAAGATTATTAGAGGATGATGGATCACTGGGGTGATGCAGATATTCACCACCACTACAGATGCATTGTACCTGTACCAACATAGTAAGTCCTGCGAGCAAGATACATGGATGTTGTGCAATGTTGATGCCCTCTCGGACAAGGAGCATTGCACACATCCTTCACAGGTTGAGTATCTCCCATCCGGTACATATCTATGTGTCAATGGAGATATGTGCCCTCCAAAGGGAGATCTTACTCAACCTCGTGAAACGTGCATTGAAAGACTAACAAGTGAGCGATATTATCAATTTCATTAGTATCCTTATAGACTATCCCTCTTTCGAGGACATAGCTACGAGAAACGTGGGAGTGTTGAAATGCCAGCCATCCCCAAACAAATGGTCACTTACTTTGCATAACTCCCTTTACAGAGTGTGTCCCTTGATCTATCAAGATTGTACTTTCATACATCAACTGATTTCATTTCATAGTACGAAAGTACAACGATGGAGGTGAGTTTACTCCACTCCTTGAAAAGCGTCCCTAGATATTGAAACGGATGTGTGGTGGGTACACACATCAAGAACCAATGCTAAATCGATAATTGAGTCTCAAAAGTAGACAGAGACAATCCACAACAAAAGACAATGGATCACACAAAAAAGTGGCCAACATTCGATCATGCAGTGAAACAATTAGCATTGAATCGAAAAGATAACATCTTTAGGTACAGATTACAAAGCATGGATAGCGGGGCTAGTCCCCGTGCCCTAGTGAATTACACTACTCGCTCCTCATAGAGGGAGCAATAAAGATAGAGAAGAAAGATAGAACAATCATCGTCAGAGTAGAAGAGTAGATCAGCGACAGCCCGGTGTAGATCACCCCAGTCTTTAGGACTGCTCTGACTTGGTCGATGAAGTTCGTCTCTTGCTACCTTCTTCTTCATGTGCACCTCTGGAGACGTGCGAGTAGGACCAGGAAGAGCTTGGTGGAGATGAGGTAGTTGTGGAGCAGCCTTGCGGCCTTCTCGATCTAATGCTCAAAAAGAGGACCCTTGTGGTTCTATTTGTAGGCACTGGTCGGGGTCTACACGGTTTTGGTGTGAATCCACTTCACACGGTTTGGAAGATCGTTTGCTTCTTCTTTACGGTTTAGGAGACCGTTTAGTCTTCTTAACGGTCTAGGTCTCTTATCCAAATGGTCTTGGATTTAAATGGTTTGGAAGACTGTTTACTTTTGGGGACTCTCATCCAAACGGTCTTGGACTCTTATTAATATCCTCTTGGTCAGATCCACACGGTCTTGGGACCAAGTAGGTCCAAACAATCTTGGGACTAAGCAGATCCAAACGTTCATGGAGTCTTAACAGATTGGGTCTCTCATCCATACAGTCTTGGCTTCCAACTGGTCTTGGCTCCAAACAATCTCTACTCCAACCGGTCTTCACTTCCAAATAGTCTTGGCTTCCAAACGGTCTTGGGTCCAAACGTTCTTGGCTTCCAACTAGTCTTGGCTCCAAACGGTCTCTACTCCAACCGGTCTTCACTTATAAATGGTCTTGGCATCCAAACGGTCTCTACCCCAACCAGTCTTCACTTCCAAACAGTTTTGGGTCCAAACAGTCTTGGCTTCCAATCAGTCTTATGCCTCAGTTTACAAACGGTCTTGAGAACGTGAGGCTTCACATGGTCATGAGACCGTGTGGCCTCACGCGGTCTTGAGACCGTATGAAGGGTAAAATCGGTTGGATGGCCAAAAAGCGAGGAGGTGTATATATGTTATTGGATGGATGAGAATGATCTGCAGAGAAGAAGGAAAGTGAGTAAAGGAGGATAAGATCAAATAAACTGGTAATTAGAGCTATTAGAGCACTATTTTCATGAAACTGAGGAGATACTCAGAGTAAACCAAAACATGGGTGGATCAGTCGAGATGAGGCACAAAATTCCTAGAATTAATGACTGTGATGATGAATTTGGATGATTCATCAATCGCTTTAAGACTTTGTCTAGGAAAGGCATCGAGAAATGATCCTTATGTGTGCCCTTATTTAATTTCCTATGATAGATACACATCCTCTAGCTAGTGGTTGTTTGAGTGGGATGAGTTTGTTATTTTCATCTGTATCACGGTAGTTCTTTCTTTGGAACACCATGTACATGACTTACCCATGGCGAGTCATATTTATGATAGATGATTTCGGTCGTGAGCAATTTATTGACTTTAAGGTGAACTACTTCTTTCATATTTAGATTCAGCTTCCGTTGATGTTCGACAGTCATCTTGTGGTCTTCCACCATGGGGATTCTATGCATGCAAAGTGCTTGACTGACCCTGGTGAGGTTACTCATTTTTTAGCCGAGGGCCTTTCTTCTTTTCCTTAATTATCTCAGGAGTTTATCTTCTTGTTTGGACATTAGGCCAGAATTTATGATAACTAGGAATACCTTGAGATCATCCAGAAACTCATACTTCAGTGCCTTGGGTAGGGGCTTCATTTTAGGGGCCTATGGTTTCTCACATAGGTCTTTAGTTACGTTCACAGCCTTGAGTTCCTCAAATTTAGCTTCAAGTTCTTCTTTTACAGTGTTGAGATGAAGAACACAATTCTTCACTTATTTGTTGATGGAGTCATCAGCAGATGGTTTTGTTAGAGCCACTTCTAAAGGATCATCTAATTCATGATTCTCTTACGTGAGTAGTGACATTTGATGTATGAAATCAATCAAATAGACTTCTTCTTGCAAGATGGATCTTCACATACTTTCAAACACTCTGAACTCGAGTATTTCCTTTCCCAGTCTGAGGAGCAAGGTGCTTGCTTCAACATCAATCAAACCTCTCATACTGGTAAGGAATAGGCGGCCAAAGATAGAGGGTATATGGATTCCTCTTTTATGTCCATGATTACAAAGTTGCATGGGACATAAGAGTCTTTGCCTACCTTGAATGGGACATCCTCAATGATTCCCAAAGGGAGAGTCATAGAATTATCTACAAGTTGTATGGTTATGCCAGTTGGGAGAAGTTCTGCAAACCCTAGCCTCTTACAAAAGCTAAGTGGCATGATAGAGATGCTAGAACCGAGGTCGGGTAGTCCATTTTTCATGTGGAGTTGCCGATATGGCATGAAATCTCAAAAGATCCTGGGTCTTTTTGCTTCTTGGGCATTTTGCTCTAAATAATATCAGAAGTTTTTGTTACTAATTTGACTGTCTCATATTCCTCAGTTAAATACCTTGTTGTGAGGAGCAATTTTAAGTATTTCATCCAGGCTTCTATCTCAGCTAGCACATCTAGAAAGGGTATATCAACATGAAGCTTCTTCATTGCTTCCTTGAACTTCATGAAATGACTGTCAAGCTTGGTTTGCTTTAGTTGAGCTTGGAAAGGAGGACGAGGCTTGTATATTGGTATAACTAGCTTAGGCATGTCTTTTACTTCTGTAATGATAGGTTATTTAGAACTTGCTTTGTCTGCCTTATCAGTGGTCAGTGATTCCTTCAGTTGAGATTTAGGTACTTTAGTGTCTTGGACAATCACCAAGTCATCCTTATCTATAACTACCACAGGTGTCTTGACAGAAAGATTAGAATAGTCTTTTCTAGACTGAGTGGAAACAACTTTCAATGCTCAGGATGTTTAAGAATGTTCTAGGTTGGCCAACAAAAGCTCCAGCAGGTGGTTTGAGGCTAGCTGAAAGTTGATCTAGTTGAGATTTGATAGCCTTTTGATGGGCTTGTTGATTTTCTATCATAGTCTGTTGTGACTGTAGCATCTTCTTAATGGCTGACAGTTTGTCATTAGAAGAGATGGGACCGAATTGTTGTCCCTTTTTTAGTTCTTGACGTGGGACTTGGTTGAGATTCTGAAACTGAGAGGTGTTTTCATAGTTTTTGGAATTTCTGTTCTGAAAGTTACCCCTGAAGTACCCTTGATTCCTAAAATTTTGTTGTTGATTATACTAGAATCCTAGTGGGCCTCATTGTTGATTATATGAACCGAGTTGTTGTGAGTTTTCTTCTCCTAAAGGATTTCAATATTGAAAACCTGGATGGTGCATGTTTTGATTTGGATTATAATACCCTTGACCAGGGATAGTGTGGATGACATTCCGATTTTCCATCTAACCATTACCTCCTTGGGCACAATCATTGCCCATAGCGACATCATAGAGAATATTATAGGATAGCATAGAATGATCAATGCCTTAACATGCTTCACAAAACAGAGAAGATGACTTGACTTGACTTTCTACATTCATTGCTATCTATTCTATCTCATTTTCCTCTTTTTCTACTAGAATTTGTAATCCAGTCTGAGC
This sequence comes from Alisma plantago-aquatica, assembly GCA_963693085.1. NCBI lineage: Eukaryota > Viridiplantae > Streptophyta > Magnoliopsida > Alismatales > Alismataceae > Alisma > Alisma plantago-aquatica. The sequence continues at coordinate 67,415,018 of OY856411.1, read as the reverse complement.
ATCTTCAAACAAAGTACATTAATCTTCTTGCATTGTAAATAAATCTTGTTAATGTTGTTTCTCAACCACTTTTCTCATCAGACTTTGTTTGTTTGATCTTGATTCTTCTTCCCTTTCTTCATTCTTGCTTGTTTGCAACCTCTTCAAAATGCATTCTATTTGGTCTGTATCTGACAACTTCTTTCTTAGTTCTTACATCCTCTTTATAAGTTCATATTCTATCAAATCCAGCCTATCATTCCCAATGAATCTGGGAGGTGATGTATCCACAACTTCTATGTGGCTTTCATTTTCATTCCCATTCTTTAACCTTTTGTATTCATCTTATATTTCTAACAGTCTTTTCTTCAATCTATCATTTTCTTCTCTTAAAGAAGAAAAAGCTTCAACAGTTATTTGACTATAGACCTCCTTCTGCATTCTTAGTTCGTCCTCAAGAACTTGGACTTGCTTCTCTAAGTTGTATGTCACTTCCCTACTCCTGTCAACTGATGTAACTATAGTAGTAGTCACTTTGAAGTTACTTAAAAAAATTACTTACACACAGGCACATGACACATCCTGTCGTGTAGAATGTGCTTCTACTGCTTTATCCTCTTTTCCTCCTTTTTAGATTCTCACTTAATTCCCTCTCCCTCTTGAAGATGTAACTATGAACTAACTTAGAGAAATTTAATTGCCTTGTTACAGTTACATCATCCAAGTAGTGTGGAAGGAAAAGTGGGGCACTATAGCTTGTATCTGGTAATTAGAATGTTTCCAACAAGTACGACATCCATGCTCTACATGTTTTGGTAGTTTTCTTCTTTATTGTTCTTGTAAAATTCTTACCACAACTTCCCTGAGTTGTCCTTATGTAATACATACTTATCCCTTCTTCTCTTAACTCCTCCACACTTTCATCTTCTCCCTTTTTTGCAATATTCATATCCTCCCAAGCCTTCGCTACAATTTGTGATTTTTTTCTCAATACAATATCTATACCATTACTAGGTAAACCTAGTATTACTTCAACATCCTCTATTCTCATCCTAGCCTCAACCCTTGGTGCTATCATGAATTAGTCTTCTTGAATATATCTTTAAATTAGATCTTCTAAAAAAGCCACATCTACAGTAAGATTAGGCATGACTATCAAATTCACAAAAGAAGTTAACCTCATCATTTACATTTGACTTTTGCTAAGGGACAAGCTATTTTGGATGATGTTATAACTCTGAATGTAATAGTTGTGGTAAATTTTTTACGTACCTGCAAAAATATCAAAAAGTTCCTATTAATTTTCTTTTCTACTTAGTTATCATTTTACAAGGTTACTTTTCAGTTCATACATTACATTCCATTTCAAATAGTTACTTTCCACATGTGAATAGTTACTTTTTGATTTATAGATTTACTATTTTTCTTTACACAGTTACTCTAAAATTAACAAAGTTACTTTTCTTTTGTCATTGTAGAGAAAGTGAGTGTCTACCACATTATTGTGATTATACTAACTTAAACATACACAAATTCAAGTAGTAGAGTAAAATATTTTACTATTAGTCTGCAATATTACTTTTCCAGTTAACATAGATATTTTTCCTTTCATATTGTTACTTTGTAGATCAAACAGATACTTCTTTGTTAACATTTCTTATTTGCAGATTTATACTATTACTTTTTATTTTAGAATGTTACTTTCTTGTTAACAAACTTACTTTCCAGATGACGTAATTACTTTTATATTCTCTGAGTTACCTTTTGCTTAGCCTAGTTACATTTTCATTGACACAGATACTTTCTTGTTATCCAATTTACTTTCCAGTTAACGTAATTACTTTTACCATCTCTGAGTTACCTTTTTCTTAGCCTAGTTACATTTCTGTTAACACTGTTACATTTTAGTTCATTGTATTACATTTCCTTAAACAAGTGTAACTTCCATTATCAGAATGATAGTTAGTAGTCTACATTACCTTCTACAATCTTTCCTTTGCCTTTATGTTTCATTTTCTACTTCAGAGTCTGCCCCTACTTTCCTTTATGATGTTTTCCTTCTTTAAATCTTAAAATAGATCCTTCTTCAACATCTTCCAGTTCTTCATTTTGATGTGCAACAAGTAATTCTTCTTCAACAACTTTATGCACAACAACCATTTCTTCTTCAGAAGGGTCCTCATTCTCACGTTCAGCAACTAGCTCTTTTTCAACAGCTTCACAGACAATAGGGTATGGTTCCTCGTTCTCACTCACAGTAAGAAAGTATTCTTCATCAGCTTCAGCTCCATCGGCCTCAACTGACTCATTCTCATCTCCATTAGCCTCATCCCCATCAATAGTACTAATCATCTTCCTGTTATCCCTCTTCTTATTAGTTTTTTTTGCATTCTTCATCGCACCTAGTACATTGTCTACTTCAAAACCATTTTCTATTACATCATCTTATCACACAATATCCACAAATTCTTCTTCTATAATGTTGTTAATAGCATAGTAGTTTCTTATTATCAAATTATTATCTCCTCTCACCTTTCAGCTATCCTTACCCATTGCCTTCCTTGCAGGTGCTTTCCCCAATTTTGTTCTCCCATTTGATCTCAACGGAAAACACTAGGTACCTTTTCTTCCACTTGTGTCTTTCTGGATGAACACAACAAGAGATGGAGGCCATCATAAAAAATGCAAGCTGATGAAATCGAGACCTTACAGTAGTAGCAGTGGCACCACAGTGGAAGTGAAGAATATGGAAAGTCAAGATTTGTAGTTTTTTTGGGCGAAGAAATCATTGATCTCCCCATTATTTCATTTTGCTTCAGTACGACATTTTGGGGATATTACAAAGTCATCAGCGCCTTTTTTCATTATTTACTAAGTTTCCACCATGCCCTTAGTGATAGGTTGTTCATTTCATACCTTCTCGGGTACTATAGCTATGCTACCCATTTCTAAAGACGCAGTGGTAGTTTCATAAATATTGGTTCCCACTTCCTTCTATTTGGCATGCATTTCCTTATTTTGTCTCCTTCTTCCTTTGATTCTGTCATCTTCCTTAATAGGTTGTGGAAATTCCATCCCCGATTTCTAACATCCTAAGATGGCAAACATTGATACATCGACGATGATTTCCGCACCCGAAGACGGTGAACATACCTAATTTCCCGCATCCCTAATTTCCAAGTTGAGGACGTTTTGTTGGTGGTGTGAGGAGGAGGAGCATGTGGCCTAGATTGCAAATATTGATGATGATGACGTTGCTCAGGTGAAAACCAAGTTAGAAGCATCCCATGCCTCTCTCAGAACTTCTCCCCATCTATGACAGACTATCAACCTATTTGGGGATCGGGTTCTCCATCATGTCATGTTTCATTCGTGCATCCTTTTTCTATCTAGCTTCCTCTTGTATTTCTTTCTTTTTTGTCTTAATCTGGAGACAATTCTATTTATTCCTCTTGAGTACCGTTCACTCTGTTGGAGCTTCAATGAAACTTGATTCATAGTTAGGTCTCTAAATCAAACAATTAGTTTTCATAGTTACTTTTCTTTCATGGGAGTTACTTTATGTAACCCACAGTTACCTTTGTTTACCCATGATAACTGTATTTATTAAATAATTACTTTGTTGTTCACTCTTTGAACATAAAGTTCACATAGTTACTTTCTAGTTATTGTTGTTACTTGTCCTTGTTGGAATCATTTTGAGATATGTAGTGATGTTTAGATAGGTACTTTCTAGTGGTTCATACACATGGGGTACATTTCACTGAAATGCTTGAATATGATTAGTAACTATAATGTAGTTGTTGGAATTAACTGTTGTAATGCATATAGGTAGTTACTGAATTCATTATTTTTCTATTGTCTGGAATGAATTTATATTTTAATGTAGTTGGATGAGTACGTACATGAAATGGGTGTCTTTTCTCTCTATCTTATTCTAACAATACTCATCCCTTTTTATGTTTTCTGAAATGGATTTTTGTATGTCTATTTATCAATTGTTTATGCATTGTTTTATGCATGTTTTTATACAGGCTGTTTCTATTATGGATCATAGTATCGATAGTGTTTCTAATAATGTTATGATTTACTATGATGATAATAATTTTTAGTCTTATTCATCTATCAATGTTGATACTATGTCCTGAGTTGATATCCCTAGAATTGGACTTGAATTTGAAAGTTTAGTAGAAGGTATATCTTTTTATTCTAGATATACTAATATGATTGGGTTTAATGTTAGGAAAGATGATACTCATTATGAATGAGATACCAAGATTTTTCTTGCTTAAGATTTTTTTTTGTGATAAGAAAGGTCATATTAGTCATTCTAAGAGATGTAAAGGTCTTCTGAGCCCTATTTGTGATGAAGTTGTTGACCTACTTGAGAAATTGTCCAAGAATCATAAGTGTTTTGTGAAAATGTGTGGATGCAAAGCCATGATCTGATTTACACTAGACAATTCCTCATCTAAATGGGTTGATACTACTTTTGTTGATGAGTAAAGTCACAATCTTGTCGATGGCGTTCACTTGCGCTACTTGAAGTGTAATCCTTCTCTTGACCAAACTAAAAAAGAGATGCTTTCTTCTATGAGTCAAGCAAACATTTCTATCTTCGAACAACTTGCATTAATAGCAACCGAGTCTGGTGGTTATGAAAAGTTGAAATTTACAAGTATACAAGCTCATGGACACCTCAATAGCAAGAGAAAGGAGTCATCTAAATATGATGTGGATTTGGTGTTAGATCATTTTTCAAGCTTCAAAGTCTTGGATTCTAAATTATTTTATGTGTATCAAAAAGATTCTGATGGTTGCTTGACACATTTGTTTTGGTCTGATTTGGGATGGCTGTGTGCTCCTTGGTGATGCCATTGTAATTGATACCACTTAATTATCTTACCAATAAGTATTCTATAGTTTTTGGAATATTTTGTGGTGTTTATCACCATCACAAAACAATGTTATTTGCTTCAACCTTATTTCATATGAGAAGTATGAGTCATTTCTATGGGTTTATAATCAATAATTATTGTGTTTTGGCAAAGAATCGGTCTACATCATAACTGATCAAGACGCAACAAAGAGTGTTGTGATCATTGCTACTTTTCCATCATGTAATCAACATTTTTGCACCTGCCACATTCAACAGAAACTCCCCTCTAAACTTGGTGAGGTACCTAACAAGGATCATATCATTAGTGCTTTGAATGATTGTGTCTGGAATGTAGATGATACTGACAATTTTGAATAGAGATGAAATTTTGTAGTAGAAGAGAACGACTTATTGCCCATTAGTTGGTTTTGTGATGTGTATGCCATGTGGTGGCCGTGGGTGTCATGTTTTATGCAAGATTCTTTTTTTGATGACATGAGGACAACCCAAAGAAGTGAGAGACTAAAGCATTCATCAGAAGCCACGTCAACAATAGAAAAACACTCTTTGAACTTTTTTGTAGGTTGGAGACTACTTATTCTCATGTGCGGGAGATAGAAAATTTCAAGGATTTTGACGACGAGTACAAAAATCTTCCTTTGGCTTCACTGTGGTCTTTGGAGGAGCAAATGAGATGTATATACACCAAGTCTATTTTTAAGATCTTTCAATCTAAAGTTCATCAAAGTATGGTGTAAAATGTGAAGGATACTTTTGATGAAGGTTTGTTTAAGGTCTAATGTGTTGGTGGTTCTAGTTTTCCTCGTGTTTTGAAGAAATATTCATCTACGGATATGATACAATGTAGTTGTTTCATGTTAAAATTCAAAGGAATTCCATGTAGAATTCAAAGTAATTCCATGTTGGCACATTCTTGCATATCTAAAGATTCATGATTTTGCACTCTTCCTGAGCCATCTCTCTCTCTCTCTCTCTCTCTCTCTCTATATATATATATATATATATATATATATATATATATATATATGGGATCATCTTTAATACCTGAGTGGGTAGCTACCCACACACCCTTCCTATCACTTTTTTTAATTCGGAATTGTAGAGGGACATTTTAGCTAGCTCTCCAAAAAATTTCATCCAAAAATAATATCATTTACCCCACCAAAATAAAAAAATACGTCCATATATTTACTGATTGTATATTTTCTGTGCAGTTACTTTATTCGTCATATTTTTACTTTTTTATCAATATAGTTACTCTTTAGATCTTAGAGTTACTATTGTGTACCATATAGTTACACTTTTGGATGTGCGGGTAGCGAAAAATTAGGCTACTCGCGTGTGCAGTGAATAAATCCCCTATATATATCTATATATATATATGTATATGTATGTATATATATATATATATATATATATGAGGTGGATCAAGGGATATAGAGATCACCATTTGGTTTTCGAAAAAGTATATGTTATTCATTCATATACGAGAAGTACACTTCAGCTAGTTTCTTCTTGCAATTTAGTTGTGAACATAGAGTGCATGAACAATGCTATAAATATTTGTCATGATAGGATCATTGCTTTGCAAAAGGATCTATCAGAATTAGATGTTGCTGATGTTGGTGTAACTAGTTCTGATACAGCTTCTTCTACTGTTGTCAAGGTCAACATTCCTAGTATTTCCACAACTAAAGGAAGACCTACAACGACTGATGTGCAGTATAAATATGGAGTTGAAATTTCTCAGTCTAAAATGAGATACTGTAAAAGTTTCTTACAGTACGGTGTCAATCATCATAGCTGAACTTGTCCTTAGAAGAAATAGGTGTATGTGTTACCTAATAAGCAGATATATTTTGGAAATCTACATAAGTGTTGTCTTAACTTTCTTTTTGTTTATTTATGTGCAGGAACTGAGCATGTTCTTTCTTGAAAGTTGTGGTTGGCATTTTTGTAGTGGTTTATCTGTAAGTGTTCCTTTGTAGTTACATTTTAGAATGTTTTGTTAATTTTTTGACCCAGCGTTACTTTATATGTCCAATAATTACTTTCTCGTATACATGATTGCTTTTTAGTTCACATAGTTATTTTTCTGTTCTCATGCTTGCTCTTCTATTAACATAGATACTTTTCTTGATTGTGGTACTCCTAATTGATATATTATTTATCTTGGTTGATCTATAATGATCGATGCTCCCTGCTCCACCGTATTGTTGATGCTAATGTTTATTCTGATTTTGGATTCATGATGCGAATCTACTGCTAATTCTGCCATTGGATTTGATTATTGAGTTATTCTAGTGTAATGTTATCAATTTTCTAGCGTGTGAGTCATGTCAAAAGTTAATGTAAATGTAATGGTTCAGATGTACTTTGTGAAGGTTGTAATTTACATTTCATTACACTTCACTTTTATTGTTACTGTTTTCTATGGATCTACATATGTATCAAATTCAAGTATATGTTAAAAGTTCTTTAATGTTTGGTGGACATGTGATATGTTCTTCCATTTTCTATTACATATCAAATTTGTGAATTGATATTTTCTTTTTCCATTATTTAGTATCATATTTGAGAAATCCTTCTTGCTACAATCTAGTCCTTACTCAAGATCAGGATAATTCTTTTTTAATTTGATCATAAACTCACTTTTATGTCAAAAAGTTACTTTTTTTGTACCATATAGTTACTCTTTGTGTCAATATGGTACGTTATGGGTGCTCCCACTGTGCTTCAGTTGTTCGTGTTACTTTTTCGTTCATACAGTTACTTAAATATTCAAAGATTTACTTTATAATAGATATATGATAGTTTGTTATTTAGCAGTTGCAACAAAAAATTTGTGTAGTGTTATCTTTATATAGTTACATTTTTATCAAGAATGGCTTGTTGTTATTTTCTGTAACTATTTCTTACATTTGTGGACCCAAACTTAACAAATACGTTAGTTACATTGTAATTTACACAGTTACCTTTGGATTGTTGAGTTACTTTCCAATTCAATAAGTTAAATTTAACATGATACATTTACTTTTTTGTTCAAAGTGTTACTTTTCAGTTACCATATTTATGTTTTTGTTGACATTGTTACTCTATCGCTAGAATAATCACACTATGTTGTTTAGCAGCAGTTACAAGAATGTGTTGAACAAACGTGTTGATCATAATGAAAGTTGTCGTTCTTAGATATATAGCTCAGATATATAACAGGAGTGTTCTACTTGAACACGGCCATTTTGAAAAGAGATAGAATCACTATTTATTACATTGTGAAATTGTGCGTTGCTCTTGTGTACCCAATGTTACTCAATAATGTCCAACAGTTATGTTTTCGTCCAAAATATTACTTTCTGTTTGATATTGTTACTTGGTACATCATGTTGTTACTTTTAGGTTGACCAAAATACATTTTTATTCATGTGGTCAATTTATATCTCGAACGATCATAATTTGTTATTTTAGCCACAATATCACAAAAAAATTAAACCTTATGTTCAGTAGTTGTATACTTATTAAGAATTCCATAGTATATACATTTCAGGATCTTTTATTACTTTTTGATGAATAGTTATTTTATATATTAGTTTATTACTCTATAATACATGGAATTACTTTTCAGTTTAGACTATTACTCTAGAATTGTCATAGTTACTTTTCTATTCACATAGTTACATTACGTTTCACATATTTACTCTTTAGTTCAGAGAGTTATTTATTAGATGGAATGAGCACCTACCGAAGCTGATCACAATCATTATATGCATACATATGACTTGTGATACATCATGTCATGCACAATGATTCTCTTCCATATAAACACCAACTAGATAAAGTTAGAAGACCATCCAATGAACATCAAACTAATGTTTTCAAACTTCATACAAAAAGCACCAAATCCATACATTTTACTGCAATTAAAACCATAATATTTGCATAAACATAAGCCCATAGAACTTATGTTCTCTCCTAACTCTGACTATAATTTTTTGTTCAGCCCAAAACATACTTCAGACTGGAGCTGTATTTTCTAGAGTTTACATAAACATTTTTTCAAGCATCATTTCAAAATCACATTGTTTTACTATATTGTTTTCTAAAAGTTGTACTTCATCTAACACAAGCTAGCATTCAGGCTTGGCATAACATCATCAGACTTGTCTTCATTCTGCTTATCACATGCTCCTTCTTTTGACTCTTCATGATCTCAAGCAGGTTCTATTTCTAGTTGCAGTCTTCCCCTCTTCATCATTCCTTGGAAGATCTCTTCCCTAATTATAGGGATGTCTTTACTTGTGAAGTTTATTTCTTTTCCCTTCACCAATTATTCAAGATACTTCATAATGTATACTCCACAATCAACACCATCATCTTCTTATTGGGGACATTCAGGGCACTCTATTGTCCATTGAGACATTTTACATCCACACTCTGGCACACCCCTGAAGAACTCATGAACAAATCCCACCTTCATGCAAAACCAAATATTGTTAAGTACAATTTAACCAAGATCATTTTCATTCAAAAGTGAATTAAATAATGTTCACCTTTTCTTACCCATCTACTTACTTCATTGTTAGAATAGGACTTCCCAAACATTTAACTGTAAGATCTATGCGCCCCATCTCCAAAACTTGCCTCAAGCAAGTGCCAGTGATTGTCATTGTTCAATGTTGTAAAAACGGAATCCATTGCAAAAATTTTGGGGTCGGATACATTGAATAGAGGTGATAGCATTTTGATCTCCTTTATTGTAATGTCGACCACCATCATGTTGAACTTTTTTTATAAAAACAACATTTCAAATTACATTGTTGTAACCTTTATTGTATTGTGGTAAGATGCACTAATATAATGTGATGGCGGTTTCTCTTACCGGCTCATTAGTGCTTAAGCAATGCCACGACATGCCTTCTTCCTCTTATTTCTTGTCGTTTCTTTCAGCATTTGAACAAAGCAATCCATAACCAAAAAATCCAGTCTCTTAAGCTAGCAATCCATAATATAGTGACAAAAACTTACGACTTCAGTTCTCTGCATCATTTTCTCATTGAATAGTAGTGCCGATAGATCCTTTTTTGTGCACCATGTATCTTCTCCAAATCTCCACTCTCTTCTAAACCTGCACATTTTTTTGTTTTCCAAAAGTTTTATTCTAAAGATGTGACATACAATTTATAAATTGGTCAACTATTATATTCAAGGAATGTATATATTGTCTCTAACAAGTAGCTATTATAGTTGATGACTAAGTTATTGGTTCACATCTAAAAAGTAATGATAATGGCTATTGTGTAACAAATTTTTAGTCTATGAGTACAAAAGAGTAACTCCTTACACTTCATCTATATTCTGAATGAATTTATCTACATCGCCTTTCAGTTCTTTTGTTTTGAAGTGCTCAATCCATATGAATGTTGAACTCTTTTTTTGTTTTTAAAATGTAATGTATGTTAGTTACTTATATAAAATATACATAAAAGTTTAGATATTTTATTTCATTATTTACCATTAAATGTGCATGTCTTCTGATTTTGATGTTTTCCTCTATTCTACCTATGTCCATATTCATATTCATCTTCCTCTTTCTCATCACTTTTGGTGTTTTCTTCTCAATTTCTTCTGAAGTTATTTCAGCTTCTTTTTCTTTTTCAGCTGTCTTTAATTCTTTTGGGTCAGCTTCAATTTCTACATTCATTGTTATCTTTTCTATCTCATCTTCTCTTTTTCTGTTGAAATTTATAATCCAGTCTGAGCATTTTTGAACAAAGTACATGAATCTTCTTGCACTGTAGATGAATCTTGTTTATGTTGTTTCTCAACCACTTTTCTCTTTCGACGTAGTTTTCCTGATCTTGGTTCTTCTACTCTTTCTTCATTATTTCTTATGGATTTAGTAACTGATCCACCAGTTTCCATCTGCAGCCTCTTCAAAATGCATTCTCCTTGGTATGTATCTAGCAACTTCTTTCTTAATTATTGTGTCCTTTTTATTAGTTCATTTTCTATCGAATCTGACCTATCATTCCTAATGAATTTGGGAGGCGATATATCCATAGCTTCTATATATCTTTCATTTCCATTCTTATTCTTTAACCTTCTATTTTCATCTTCTATTTCTAACAATCTTTTCCTCAATCTGTCATTTTCTTCTCTTAAAGAAGAAAAAACTTTAATGGTTATTTGACTGTAGACCTCCTTCTGCATTCTTAGTTCATCCTCAAGAACTGGGAATCTCTTCTCCAAGCTATATGTCACTTCCCTACTCCTATAAATTGATGTAACTACCATAGTAGTCACTTTTTTACTCTTTCAACAATTTGTTGCAAGGTAAAATGACAATTCTCTTACTCTCTTTGCGACTTCCCAGTAATCCATGTTATCCTTCTTTAACTTTGTCAAAACATATGCTCATTAAACATTATTATGTCAATAATGTATTATGTATCTTATATATCTTATATGAATTTAGATAGTGATTCTCTTAAAAACATTCAATCATACATTACCAGCCTCTAAATTTCTTAGATCCTTTATCTTCTTAATAGGAGCAGCCCATTTCTCTATCCTCAGATTTTCTTCATTCAGTGTTGGCTTTGCTACTCCTATAATTTTCATAATCCTAGACATGCATGGATATGAAAAGTACAATTTAGAATTTTGATCTTCATTTAGAGCAATTTGATGGAATAAATAAAGATTAAACAAGTTACTCACACACAAGCACATGACACATCCTGTTGTATAGAATGTGCTTCTACTACTTTCCCCTCTTTTCCTCCTTTTTAGTTTATCACTTGATTCCTTCATCCTATTTAAGTTGTGACTATGGACTAACTTAGCACAATTTAACTGCCATGTTGCAGTTACATCATCCAAGTAGTGTAGAAGGAAAAGTAGGGCACAATAGTTTGTATCTGGCAATACAAATGTTCCCAATAAGTACAACATCCATGCTCTACACATGTTTTGTTAGTTTTCTTCTGCATTGTTCTTGGCAAATTCTTGCCACAACTTCCCTAAGTTGTCCTTATGTAATACATCCTTATCCCTTCTTCTCTTATTTCCTTCACCATTTTCATTTTCTCCCTTTTTTATAATAGTCAAATCCTCCCAAAACTTCACTACAATCTACAATTTTTTTCTCAGTACAATATCTATACCATTACTAGGAAAACCTAGTATAATTACAACATCCTCTACTCTCATCCTAGCCTCAACCCTTGGTGCTATCATGAATCTATCTTCATCAATATATCTTTCAATAAGATCTTCTAGAAAAGCCACATCTACAGTAAGATTAGCATGACTATCAAATTCATAAAAGTCGTTAAACTCATCATTTACATTTTATTTTTGCTAAGGGACAAGCTGTTTTGGATGATGTTATAACTCTCAATGTAACATCAATGGTAAAGTTTTTACATACCTACAAAAATATCAAAAGTTACTGTAAATTTACTTTCCTACTTACTTATCATTTTATAGTGTTACTTTTTAGTTCATAACATTACTTTCCATTTCAAATAGTTACTTTCCACATGTGCATTTTGTTTTACATAGTTACTCTAAAATTAACAAAGTTAATTTTATTTTTTCATTGTAGAGAAGGTGAGTGTGTACCACATTATTGTGATTAGGCTAACTTAAACATCCACAAATTCAAGTAGTAGAGTAAAATATTTACTATTAGTCCACAATATTATTTTTCTAGTTAATATACATAGTTTGCCTTTCATATTGTTACTTTCTAGTTCACATGGATAATTTTTGTTAACATTTCTTACTTACGGGTCTATATAGTTACTTTTTATTTCATAATGATAATTTCTTATTAGCAACTTACTTTCCAGTTGACGTAATTACTTTTGCATTCTCTAAGTTACCTTTTACTTAGCCTAGTTACATTTTCATTGACACATATACTTTCTTGTTATCTAATTTACTTTTCAATTGATGTAGTTACTTTTACAGTCTATGAGTTACCTTTTTCTTAGCCTAGTTTTATTTCCATTAACATTGTTACGTTTTAGTTCACTATGTTATATTTTCATAAAAAAGTGTAACTTCCATTATCAAAATGATAGTTAGCAGTCTACATTACCTTCTACAATCTTTCCGTTGCCTTTAATTTTTTTTTCTGCTTTAGAGTCATCCCTTGCATTCCTTCGTAATGTTTTTCTTCTATTAATCTTGAAATATATCCTTTTTCAAAAGCTTCCAGTTCTTCGTTCTGATGCACAACAAGCAATCCTTCTTCAATAGCTCCATGCACAACAACCATCTCTTCTTCAGCAGGGTCTGCTTCTAGTTCCTTGTTCTCACATTCAGCAACTAACTCATTTTTAGTAGCTTCACAAACAACAGGTTCTGAATACTCATTTTCACTCACAACAACAAAATTTTCGTCAGTAGTTTAGCTCCATCGGTCTCAACTGACTCATTTTCATCTCCACTAGTAGGGCTGTCAATGGGGAGGGTATGGGGAGGGTAAGGTCTTACCCTTACCCTTACGCTTACCCTATTTGGGTAGCGGTAAGGGTAAGGGTAATTATCCTTCTCATCATCTCCTTACCCTCCCCTTACCCTTACCCTCTTCTCCACAGGGTAAACGGGGAGGGTAAAGGGTAAGTGGTTAATTTTGACAAAAAAAAATTTATACACATTGTGTGTTGATTTTTAATAATTTTATAACTAATTTGTTGATAACAACATATAAAACATATTATCCAATTCAAAATCAAATGTTTCTCCATGTAAAGTTAAGTCAATTCACACAATAGCAATTGTTTATGTATAAATCATTTTTTTCCCTTTGCATAAGTATTCATAACAAATAGGTGTTTCACCAACACCTCATTTTCCGCAAGATATATATGTTTTTCCCTCAACAAGAAAGTTTTACAAGATCAACATCAAGTTATTTTCCAATGATAGAATAAAATATTAGGGTTAAACATTTACATACAAACCCCTTTAGAATATATTTTTATGTAACATTTATATCATGTGCGGGTAAAAGGGTAAAAGGGTATGGATAATTTCTATACCTTACCCTCCCCTTATAGTATAGCGGGGAAATGGGGAACGGGTAAAGGGTAATAAAAATCTCAACCCTTACCCTTACCCTTACCCTCCAGGGTATGCGTAAGGGTAAATGGATAATACCCTCCCCATTGACAACCCTACCCACTAGCCTCATATATGTCAATAGTACTAGTCGTCTTCCTGCTATGCCTCTTCTTCTTAGTTTTCTTTGCATTCTTTGTCGCACCAAGTACATTGTCCTCTTCAAGACCATTTTTCGTTAGATCATCTCGTCGCACAATATCCAAAATTCTTCTTCTATAATATTGTCGACAACATTATAGTGTCCTATTCTCAAATCATCAACTTCTCTCACGTGTCTATTACCCTTACTCATTGCCTTCCTCACAGATGCTTTCCCTGGGTTTTTTCTCTCCATTTGATCTCAATGGCAAACATCAGGTACCTTTTCTTCTACTTGTGTCATTCTGGACAAACACAACAAGCAACGGAGACCACCAGCAGCGACGCAAGCAGATGAAATCGAGACCTTGCAGCAGTAGCAACATCACAACAGTAGAAGTGTAGAATGCAGGAAGTCGAGATTTGGGAATTATTTGGGCAGAGAAATTGTCGCTCTCCCTTGCTATCATTTTGCTTCAGTATGCCAATTTGGGGATATTACAAAGTTGTTAATGCCCTTTTTTATTATTGACTAAGTTGCCATCATGCGCTCAGTGCCAAGTAGTGTTGGAACAGTACCCACGCATGTATTAAAAACAATCTCCCTCTATATATATATAAATATATACACACACATACATATGTATGTGTATATATAGAGAGGGGGACTGTATTTATCTCTTAAACTCACATATGCATATGTATACGTACATAAATATGTAGGTATTATGGAAAATCACACACACACACCCACCCACCCACACACACACACACACACACACACACACATATATATATATATATATGTATGTATATATGTACATATATGTGTATGTGTGTATATACATATATATTTATGTATATAAATGTATTTGTTTATTTATTTATATATTTGTATATATAATATATGTTAGTGATTCAGTAAGTAAGATCCTACAATGGGAACATGAGAAGCATTAGAATAATTAAAAATGTATAGCTTATTTTCAGAATCCAACTATAAAGATGGAAAGAGCATTAATTCATGTAACTTCACATAAAATATCATCAAAACCAGTTTTGTTTACCGATCCATATGTATAACATACACTTTATATATCTAATTTTCATCTTGAAACTCCATAAGAGCATTGAAAAGTATTCAATTATTGTGAATTCTATACAAATCCCATGATGATAACATTTTATAGTAACATAATTATTAAGATACTTTATTCTATGTGGCCGGCTTAGGAAAAGTTGATCACCGTGAAGAGTTATTCAAATGCCTCTCATCTCTCACAATGATTTGTTTCCATTAGATCATTATAATATATATATATATATATATATATATATATATATATCTATACATATGTATATGCATATATATATGTGTGTATATATATATATACATACATATGTATATGCATATATATGTATATATAAATATGTATATATAGTGTTTTATTCCTTGCCCATGTGGGTTCCTAAGGTTTCATAATCCATGCAGCCTGAAAAGTAACTATTTGGCTAGAAAAGTAACTCATTTGATAAAAAAAGTAACTATATTGTCAAAAAAGTAATTATTTTGTTGAAAAAGTAAAAATCAAAAAATACATAGTAGATGTTCTGGAATAATTTTTTTTATTCTTCCAATTTTACCTTTTTAGTTGTATAGTTACTTTTTTGACAACATAGTTCCTTTTGTCTAGATAGTTGTTTTTCTAACCAAATAGTTACTTCTCTAGCTTTTGGGTAGCAATATTTTAGTTACTCATGCGGGTATTAAAGATAAACTATATATATATATATATATATATATATATATATATATATAGCTACAAGGGGTATAAATGTATATTGTGTGTGTGCTTTTGTATATATGTTGTTCCGTAAGTGTTTAATACTGTTACCATGTTTTCATTAAAATTTATACAAACATATAAAAATAAATACCACAATATCTGTCTTATATAATAATGAATTTTATTTGTATGTACTTAGAAATAATATTGATATAATACAATTTAAGAATATGATTAGATTATTAAATGAATATATTATATATATGTATATGTGTTCATATTTATGTATGTTAGTGTGTCCATGTATATCTCACTACTACAGAAAATGCTTTTTACAACGGGAGATAGACAACAGTTCTGATGATTGTGTTGTAATTAGCATACTTATCACAACAATCCCATTTTTGTGTTGTATATTGTATATTTTATACAACACAAGTCATTTACAACATGCCAAACCTGTTGTAGTATAGGAGGATACTACAACAACTGCTAAAGTGTTGTAATAGGTTGTAGTATCACAACATATTCAAAACCGTTGTAAAAGATGTTATTTATACAACATATTTTGACCCGTTGTAATAGTTACATATTGTAATAGACCATCATTACACAACGCAGACTCACCCGTTGTAGTATGTATTAATTATACAACAGGCCTTTACATGTTGTATTTGGTACATGTTGTAATAGACCACCATAATACAACATATTAAAACTCGTTGTTATATCCCAACATGAGACAACAGACTCCAACCTGTTGTTATATATTATAATTACACAACATGTTGTAACATGTTGTAATATCCACACATAAAACATCGTTGTAATAGACCTCCATTACACAACGTAAACTAAACCATTGTAATATACTATAATTACACAACATGATATCACCTGTTGTATTAGCTACATATTTTTAAAAGACCATAGTTAAACAACACATCATATTCACATAATTCTCTGAATTTTTCAGTTATTCGTGTATAATATGTGTGTGTGTGTATCCATTATAATATTCGCGTATAATATTCGTGTATATATATATATATATATATATATATATATTAATTCTATAGTTTTAAACGTCACTATATAATTTTGATATTGTATCCATTAATTTTAAATACTTCTATCTAAATTTATATTTCATTAATACATAATATTTATAAATGCAGATAGAAATATTTAAAATTAATGGATACAATATTAAAATTATATAGTGATGTTTAAAACTATAGAAATAAAACATATACATATATATATATATATATATATATATTAATTCTATAGTTTTAAACATCACTATATAATTTTGATATCATATCCATTAATTTTAAATACTTCTATCTGCATTTATATTTCATTAATACATAATATTTATAAATGCAGATAGAAGTATTTAAAATTAATGGATACAATATTAAAATTATACAGTGATGTTTAAAACTATAGAAATAAAATGTATATATATATATATATATATATATATATTAATTCTATAGTTTTAAATATCACTATATAATTTTGATATTGTATCCATTAATTTTAAATACTTCTATCTGCATTTATATTTCATTAATACATAATATTTATAAATGCAGATAGAAGTATTTAAAATTAATGGATACAATATTAAAATTATACAGTGATGTTAAAACTATAGAAATAAAACATATACATACATACATATATATATATATATATATATCTATATCTATCTATCTATATATATATATATATATATATATATATATATTAATTCTATAGTTTTAAACATCACTATATAATTTTGATATTGTATCCATTAATTTTAAATACTTCTATCTGCATTTATATTTCATTAATACATAATATTTATAAATGCAGATTGAAGTATTTAAAATTAATGGATACAATATTAAAATTATATAGTGATGTTTAAAACTATAGAAATAAAACATATATATATATATATATTAATTCTATAGTTTTAAACATCACTATATAATTTTGATATTGTATCCATTAATTTTAAATACTTCTATCTGCATTTATATTTCATTAATACATAATATTTATAAATACAGATAGACATATTTAAAATTAATGGATACAACATTAAAATTATATAGTGATGTTTATAACAATAGAAATAAAATATATATATATACATATATATATATTAATTCTATAGTCTTAAACATCACTATATAATTTTGATATTGTATCCATTATTTAAATACTTCTATCTGCATTTATATTTCATTAATACATAATATTTATAAATGCAGATAGAAGTATTTAAAATTAATGTATACAATATTAAAATTATATAGTGATGTTAAAACTATAGAAATAAAACATATATATATATATATGTATATTTATATATATATGTATATATATATTAATTCTATAGTTTTAAACATCACTATATAATTTTGATATTGTATCCATTAATTTTAAATACTTCTATCTGCATTTATATTTCATTAATACATAATATTTATAAATACAGATAGAAGTATTTAAAATTAATGGATACAATATTAAAATTATATAGTGATGTTTAAAACTATAGAAATAAAACATATATATATATATATATATAAATTCCATAGTTTTAAACATCACTATATAATTTTGATATTGTATCCATTAATTTTAAATACTTCTATCTGCATTTATATTTCATTAATACATAATATTTATAAATGCAGATAGAAGTATTTAAAATTAATGGATAATATTAAAATTATATAGTGATATTAAAACTATAGAAATAAAACATATATATATATATTAATTCTATAAACATCACTATATTATTTTGATATTGTATCCATTAATTTTAAATACTTCTATCTGCATTTATATTTCATTAATACATAATATTTATAAATGCAGATAGAAGTATTTAAAATTAATGGATACAATATTAAAATTATATAGTGATGTTAAAACTATAGAAATAAAATATATACATATATATATAAATATATATATATATATATATATATATATATATAAATAAATAAATATATATATATAGTGATGTTAAAACTATAGAAATAAAACATATACATATATATATATATAAATATATATATATATATAAATATACATCTATATATATTTTAATTCTATAGTTTTAAACATCACTATATAATTTTGATATTGTATCCATTAATTTTAAATACTTCTATCTGCATTTATATTTCATTAATACATAATATTTATAAATATAGATAGAAGTATTTAAAATTAATGGATACAATATATATGTATATCTTTTATTTCTATAGTTTTAACATCACTATATAATTTTAATATTGTATCCATTAATTTTAAATACTTCTATCTGCATTTATAAATATTATGTATTAATGAAATATAAATGCAGATAGAAGTATTTAAAATTAAGGAATACAATATCAAAATAATATAGTGATGTTTATAGAATTAATATATATATGTATATGTTTTATTTCTATAGTTTTAACATCACTATATAATTTTAATATTATCCATTAATTTTAAATACTTCTATCTGCATTTATAAATATTATGTATTAATGAAATATAAATGCAGATAGAAGTATTTAAAATTAATGGATACAATATCAAAATTATATAGTGATGTTTATAGAATTAATATATATATATGTTTTATTTCTATAGTTTTAACATCACTATATAATTTTAATATTATCCATTAATTTTAAATACTTCTATCTGCATTTATAAATATTATGTATTAATGAAATATAAATGCAGATAGAAGTATTTAAAATTAATGGATACAATATCAAAATTATATAGTGATGTTTAAAACTATAGAATTAATATATATATATATATATGTTTTATTTCTATAGTTTTAAACATCACTATATAATTTTGATATTGTATCCATTAATTTTAAATACTTCTATCTGCATTTATATTTCATTAATACATAATATTTATAAATGCAGATAGAAGTATTTAAAATTAATGGATAATATTAAAATTATATAGTGATGTTAAAACTATAGAAATAAAACATATACATATATATATATATAATTTGAGTACTATATTCATTAATTTTTAATACTTTTATGTACATTTATAAATATTATGTATTAATAATTATAACATTCTATTAATATTTTTATTATCTTCAGTTAATATTTCAGATATATGGCTAATTTCATATAAGTTAATGTAGATTATATTTATTTAGCAATTTGACATATATATGTATATATATCATAATAAAAAAATATACATGGTATCATAATAAAAAAATTTAAAAAAGAAAAACATCGGCCCGCCCAACGGGTAGCTGGGGGCGCGGCGCCACGTGACAGTCCCACGATGAAGACACCAGTCAGACCATCGTCTTCATCGTGGGACTGCCACGTGGCGTCACGCCCCCAGCTACCCGTTGGGCGGGGCTGAATTTGCTTTTTTTGAGCCAATAGTGGTGAAGAAGCAGTTCTGTTCGGCGTCTTTGACCCTTTCTCCCTCCCAAACTCGTCTATTCCAGTAAATTTATTCCAAACTCAAAAATCTCCGTGCTTCCTATTTTGGTTCAGCGCGCCGTTTTCCCCCAAAACCCAAGTGAACTCCCGTCCCCCGTCCCCGTCAGAGCACGAGAGCGACTGCCCCCGCCCCCGTCCGAGCAGCAGACGACGAGCAGACCGACAGCAGAGCTCCCCCCCCGCGTCCGAGGAGCGCCGCTCGCAGAGCTCACGGGCGCTCACCACTAGACGACCCCCCCCCCCCCCCGCGTCCGAGGAGCTCCGCTCGCAGAGCTCACGGGCGCTCACCGCTAGACGACCGGAAAGTGCCGCTGCCCTCTGCGTTTCGCACCAACCTCTACTTTGAGCTCCCTTCAATCCAAGGTAATCTCTACTTACACGGAAAGTACTCAGTCGCTCTATCTAAAGACTCTAAACTACTACCTAGGATCAAGCATAGTGCCTTGAACATGGCATCCTCCTCCATAGATTACTTTGTTTTCTATGGATGCTAGAGGCGATTTTGTGATTTTAGGATATTCTGTCAGCTGGATCATCCTGTTTAATTTTATCTATGGGCAGTTAGGTCAAGTGGTTGTTTATTCTTCCCACCCTCCATGTACGGGCCTTTATGCCTAAAGACACATTTACATATGAGAAAGAAAAAACAACATTAGCAGTAATACTACCATTACAGGCTTGCTTAAGAACAACACAGTCGCAGAGTCTAGTTGGGGTTTGTGCATGCAATGTTTCTCTTCCATATTATTTTTCATCCTCCTCGCTATCCTTCTTTTATTGATTATGATTGCCTCATTGCTAGGAGCCATATAAATCACCTTTTGTTTCCCAGGAATCTTCACATGCCATATATGTTTCCAACTACCAGTATGAGTTCTCATGAGCAGTACCAGAATTCCATTCACATCACTTGGAGGCCGCTTGATGTTTTCAAATATGCCCTCCAGAATTTTATAGGAGGCCTCTTGATGTTTTATACATGGTGCTTGCTTTAAATCTATAGGAAATGGTCAGTATGGTGGACCAGCTTGGAGAAAGATCCATGTACAACTGACTTTTCCCATTTAGCTCACAAGGGCATTTACAATTAAAGAAGATGTGGTACAGATTTTATTCGTCCTTTTGACACAAATAACAATATAAATGCATCTGAAATCAGTGATAAATCAGACGCCATTTCAGTGATAAATCTGAAATCAGGATCAAAGACACACCTCTTACTGGGATATGAAATGTGAAATTTGGAAAAGAGTTCTTGTAAAGTTAGTAGAAAATTCTGCAATTTTTTTCTAATAGAAGCAAAGATACCTCTCGCTGGCATTTTGCCCATTTCACATCTGAAATAAAAGCATAAAACTAGAAAACATAAAATTAGTTGTCTATGATAATTGAATTCATTGTCAGATTTTCCTTGGAGAGTTAGACCTGCCTTGCTTAGATACAGATTTACTGTACCATATGGATTGTTTGATAGGTCAAGCAATATATACCTTAGTAACAGTTCCAGTAAATAAAACTGTCTATATGATGTGTTGCAGACTTTTTCTGTAGATAATCTGACTTTGTTATAGAACTCTTACTCAATGGCTACCAAGGATTCTCTCAAATTTAACTGCTAAACGTATAATATATGCAATGAGCACTCCTAGTGGTCAGGTAAATGCATAGATCTTTTTCAAATCATTTCCCTAGATCTTTTCCTTATCAACCGGACAGACCAACATTAGCATTCATAACACCTAAATCAGTTATGGATTCAAGATCAACAATCATTAACATTTGGTCATGTACCCTATCCTAGGTGTCCGTACTCTCCACCAACATGACAACTTAGAGACAAAACCTAACAAGTCTAAACCACAGCCACATCTTTAATCAATCTAGACCTATGCATTTTTTGGATATCTCACGAAATAATAAAATGGAACATAAACACTTTAACTAGATATTCAATTCCTAACACTACCAACCATCACCTCTCATTCAGAATTCTAGATGAGAACCCCAAAAGAAACCAACCCTCATCCATTGCGAGATTATACCCCTGCAATATCTAGTAGAGAAAGGATATCACAAGTATGTTGTAGGGCTCCCTTTATTGGAGGGTTGTTTGCAACTATGCCTTGTTTGCAACTGTGCCTTCCCTACAAGAACTATCCACATATTTGTACTCACCCCTTTTATCGTTGTGCAGCAATGGATCGAAAGTGGATGTCTTCAAATCGCTTATCTGAAGAGTATGAAAAAGGAGTGGATGAATTTGTAAGGTGTGCAATTGAACATGCAGGAAATGATACTAGACTTCTTTGTCCTTGCACAAAGTGTGATTTCGGTAAGCGGATTAACAAAGACGCATTGCGTCATCACTTATTTCGAGACGGCATTGATACAACTTACACACGATGGATACATCATGGCGAGAGGGAAGATTTTCATATTGTAGATCAGAGTGAACAATTTGAGGGAGGCGAAGGAGACACATTGCAGGACATGGCTTACAATGTACAAGAAAAGATACGAGACTGTCCTAAAATGTTTGAAAGGTTAATGACTGACTCTGAAACACCATTATACAATGGTTGTGTCAAGTTCACCAAATTATCTGCTGTTTTAAAGTTATATCACCTGAAGGCGAGCAATGGTTGGTCTGATAAAAGTTTTACGACCTTGCTACATCTCTTGAAAGATATGCTTCCTGAGGATAATGTGCTTCTTCGTCGCACTTACGAGGCAAAGAAAGTGCTTTCATCCATGGGCCTTGATTATGAAAAGATACATGCATGCTCCAATGATTGCATTTTGTATC
Source organism: Alisma plantago-aquatica (assembly GCA_963693085.1). Lineage (NCBI taxonomy): Eukaryota > Viridiplantae > Streptophyta > Magnoliopsida > Alismatales > Alismataceae > Alisma > Alisma plantago-aquatica. Next base: position 67,391,825 of record OY856411.1, on the reverse strand, counting down.
GAAATGATCATGCTTTGAAGGACAGTTGTCCAGTCTGTGGAGAACCACGATACAAGAAGGATGGAAGCCCTAGTAAGGTGTTGTGGTATTTACCAATAATACCGAGATTTAGGCGCTTGTTCAATAATGCTGATGATGCGAAAAAGTTGGTTTGGCATGCTGAGGATAGAAAAAAAGATGGTTTTCTTAGACACCCTGCAGATTCTCCGCAATGGATGACAATCGATAATATATTTCCAGAATTTGGTGGTAATCCTAGAAACTTAAGACTGGCACTTTCTGCAGATGGAATGAATCCCCATAATTCTGGAAGTCATAGTACATGGCCTGTAATTTTGGTTATATATAATCTTGATCCATATGTATGCATGAAACGCAAGTATATGCTTTTGACTTTGCTGATTTCAGGACCAAAGCAACCTGGAAACGATATTGATGTTTACTTGGCTCCACTTGTTGAAGATTTAAAGATTCTGTGGGACAAGGGTGTTGAGTTGTATGATGCATACCGCAAAGAGAATTTTAATATGAGGGCGATGCTATTTTGTACGATTAATGATTACCCGGTATATGGAAATCTATCTGGGTACAGTATCAAAGGACATCTTGGTTGCCCTATCTGTGAAGACGAGACCTCTTTCTGCCAACTGAAACATGGGAAGAAAACTGTTTATCTCGGCCATCGCAGGTTCTTGCCTAAGGATCATCATTATCGTAGAGTGAAGAAAGCTTTTAACGGAAAAGTAGAACTACGAAGAGCTCCACGACCATTAACCGGACAAGAAATCTTCACTAAGGTGAAACAGTTGAAAGTAAAATTTGGAAAAAAGAATAAATCTCCAATTCTCAAAGGTCTCTACAAGAAGAGGTCTATATTCTTTGATCTTCCTTATTGGAAGTCTTTATATGTGAGGCATTGTTTAGATGTGATGCACATAGAGAAGAACATATGTGATAGTCTGATTGGAACATTACTTAATATCCCATGGAAGACAAAAGATGGCCTCAAGGCAAGATTGGACATGGTTGACATGGGTATTCGAGATAGATTGGCTCCACAAATGAGGGGAAATCGGACCTACTTGTCCCCAGCATGTTACACACTTTCAAAGTCTGAGAAAGCTATATTTTGCGGGTTCCTAAAAGGAGTTAAGGTTCCAGAGGGATATTCTTCAAACATGAGTAGATTTGTGGATATGAAAGATTTGAAACTGTTGGGCTTGAAATCACATGATTGCCACATCTTAATGCAACAGTTTTTGCCGTTGGCTATCTGTTCCATTTTGCCTAAGCGGGTTAGAAATGCAATCACTAAACTTTGTATGTTCTTCAATGCTTTATGCTCAAAAGTCATTGACCCTGAGATGTTGGACTCATTGCAAAATCATATCATCATCACTTTGTGTCAACTTGAGATGTACTTCCCTCCTTCATTCTTTGATGTAATGGTTCATTTGACTGTGCACTTGGTTAGAGAGGTCAAACTATGTGGTCCGGTATTTTTACGTTGGATGTATCCATTCGAGCGATATATGAAGCTATTGAAGGGGTATGTGAAGAATAGATATCGACCCGAGGGTTGTATGGTGGAAAGCTACATAGTAGAAGAGGCTATTGAATTTTGTGTCCAACATTTATCCAATGTTGAAGCCATTGGTCTTCCTAAATCACGGCATGTCAGAAAATTTGATGGACAAGGCAGTACAGGATGCAAGTTTGTACGACTTTCCACTGATGAATTACACACAGCGCATGTGTATGTCCTTCGTAATACATCCGAGGTTGAACCATATGTTAAAGAACACATTGATTATTTAAAAACTCATTACCGATCTAAGAATGAGAAGGATATAATGAACTTACACTTCCGTTGTTTCGCCGAATGGTTAAAGAATCGTATTAGTGAACAGATTGAGCATTCACCTAATTCGGTTTCAAAGACCTTGAAATGGTTATCTGTGGGGCCTAAATCAACCGTGTTGTCATTTGCTAGTTATTTTATAAATGGATACACTTTCTATACAAAATGTCAAGATGACAAAAGCACGATGCAAAACAGTGGGGTGTCTTTGGTATCCGAAGCTTTGCACATTGCTAGTTCTAAAGACAAAAATCCAGTCTGGTGTGACATGTCCTATTATGGTGTGATCCAAGATATATATGAGTTGGACTACAACACGTTTCAGATTCCTATTTTTCGTTGCAAGTGGGCTGAAAATGATAAGGGTGTACGCACAGAAGATGGATTGATCTTAGTGAACCTAGATAGGGAGGGATGTAAACGCGATCCATTTATAATGGCATTACAGGCAAAACAAGTTTTCTATGTGATAGACACAGCTAACAAGGGCTGGTTTGTAGTCTTATCTCACAGAAGAAGGCCCCATGAAGGAGATGATGATGACGATGACATCGTTTTAGAAGAAGAAACTTCTTTTTCTTCAATCATTCCATCTATGTCTGTAAATGATGATCTTGTTGTTGAAGAAGAAGAGATATGTGCTCGAGAAGATCATAATGACGGGACATTTGTTGATGATGTCAGTGTGCATAAAAATAAAAAACAGCGTACGCATAAGTGAGAGTAAGTATTGGCATTTTCTTGATGTGCACTAATATCTTTCTGTAATGAATGTAAATATGTCTTAAATTTTGTAAGATTTTATTATGTTGTTTTATATGCAGTTTACTAATATTTTTTTGTACCAAATTTTGTTGTAGATGTCTTCTAATGAAGATGACTCAATGACCACAACGATTAGTAGGGGCCGTACAACAATGCCTAAAGTTTCGAGAAAGAGACGTAAAGGACAAAAAATTCAATTGGAATGGAATTTAGAAGGACAACCAATTGGGAAAACCCGAAACATTTTCAGCAGCTATATTGGAGTCGCATCCCGAGAGCGAGTTCCAATCAACATCGATACTTGGAGTGATGTGGGAGAAGGTCTCAAGGACCTTATTTGGGAAGAGATTGAGGTGAGTATGTAGACGTTAATATTGTTTGTATATTTTTTGTATGAAAATATTATATTATATTTTATGTGTATGTGATTTTGTTATTTGTAGGGTGTTTTTTCGATTGGATCTGTCAGAAAGCAGTGGGTATTACAAAGAGCCAATGATAGATGGAGGGAATTCAAATCTCGGTTATCAAGAAAATTCATGAGGGACGAAGATGGAAGCATATGCAAACACCCACCCAAAGAATATGATTTTATATCTGCAGATCAATGGGAGAATTTTGTCATGAGTCGATTGACCGAAGAATTTAAGGTGATAATATAAACTAGTGTACTTTTGTTGTTTTGCTTGTAATACATTTAAATATATTTTCATATTTTTTGTTCGTAAAAATAACCAGAGAAGAAGTAAGGCTGGAAGAGAATTATCGTCAAAGAATGAGTATCGGCCTAAAATTTCTCGTAAGGGATATGTTGGCCTAGAGCAAGAAATTGTAAGATTTGATTCATTTTAAAGCAATTTGTGAAATGTCATATAGAGGTATAAAAGTATTGTGGTTTTATCATATTATAAACAGATCAGTGAGAATAGTTTAGATCCAGTTATTTCAAAGATTTCTAGAGTAGAATTATGGAAAAGAGCTAGAATGGACAAAACTGGTGCTGTTACTAGTGACAAGGTCAAGGAAGTGGTGTACAAGATTGTAAGTTTAATTTTTTATCTCGTTGATTTTTCATCACAATATATAGTTTTTATTATTTTTACATATGTATGTTTTATATTTTGTAAGGATGCTCTATCTCAGGAAGTTTCTGAGGGACTCATTACTGAGAAGGGATGTAATGATGTGTTAACAATGGCATTGGGAAAAAAAGATCACCCAGGACATGCGAGGGCAACCGGACCAGGAATAACAATTACAAAATATTGTCAAAGTGTGGCTCGAACAGATGATCAACCATCCCATATGCTGTTACAAATGCAACAGACCATTAAAGCTTTGGCCATGAAGATTAAGTATCTTGAAGGGAAGAATACGGGCAAGGATCTCGATAATGTTGGGGATACAGACCAATACCCTACTTCCAAATCTAATTGTCCACTTGCACAATTCTCACATCTACCTGAGGTAATCAACAAGTATGTTATGTAGTAAATGTTAGAGACAATCATTTCTCATGTTGACAATATCTATATTTGATTTTTGTAGGGCTATCACAAGTGTATTTTGATGTTGGATAATCCATTGCGTTCAGTAGCTGATGGAAGGGTGTATATATCTCATACAAATGAGCCAATTATCCTTCACAACGTGGCATTGGATCCAAAACACAAAAAAGTGATAATTGATACCCCGTTGATGCCTGAAGAAAGTGTGCCAATACCTTTAGATATGGCTGAAGTTTATCAAGTTTGTCAAGGCATAGGCACCTACCTTCCTTGGCCTGCAGAATTGATCAAAATAAATATGAAGGTATATGCGATAACTTGATAGTGTTTTTATTATTTTATTGAAATGAATCATGTATATTAATAAACTATATTTTTTATTTTTATAATCATATGCAAGGAATCCCAAGACTCATTGTCTCAAAGAAAAGTGAGGGAATCAATAAGCACACAAACAGGAAATTCAAAAACTAGAAAAAATTGTGATGAAGTCTCAAGTCCCGTCAAGCCAACATGCAAAAAGCCTCCAACGAAGTTGAAACTGTTGATGGTGTATGTGGAAGATGATGAGAATCATAACATCTCTCTTCAGATGTCTGAAGATGTAGTAGGTTACACACATGAGCTGATTATCACACCGGAATTGGTTAAAATATGCCATGATAAAGACCAACTAGAAGCCTCGCACATATCAGTGTACATAAAGTAAGTTTCTATACGAGTAATATGTGTTTCTATACAAGTTTCTATACAAGTACAAAGACTAATTATGTGTTTCTATACAAGTACAAAGACTAAATATGTGTTTTTTTGTAGGCATTTGTTCAACAAAGTGACATCCGGAAATATATTAAATATATTTGGATTTATATGTCCACATTTTATAGATCCGTTATACAATGATAAAGTGGAGACTCGGGCGCAATACATAGCAGATTAGTTCATTAGAGGGAAGAAACAAAGATTAGAATTGTTCTTTATACCTTATAATGTGGGGTATGCATAGATTTTGTCGATTGCCTGTTATTTGTTTACTTTAAATGTTGCTTAAAAATACATTAATCTTAAAATGTAATACTCATGTATGCGTAGGGGACATTGGATACTTTGCGTCTTCGACCCTATGTGGGGTAAGTGCCACTATCTTGATCCGTTACGAGGAACATTACGTGGGAACGTGGAAAAACTCATGGAGTTGTAAGTACTTCATAAAACAATTTCAATTACATAATACATGTATTGAAAGTTACATATATAGTTACTAATGCATAGAATTCTTGATATGAATTTGAATAGGACTCATAAAGTTTATCAAAAGAAAGATGTGCAATATAGGAAGAATTTGAAATGGGAAATTATCAAGGTAATTTACCATTTTGATCCAGAAAAATATTGCTTTCTGATTCACCAATAGAAGTGTTGTTCTAGTTTCTTCAGATTCTGCTACTTGATTTGATATGGTGTTATTTTTACAAATGCTCTTATTTTTACATATATCGATTACATCTTCTTCGGGTCAATATCATCAAGGGCATCCAAGGGCAATTATTGTTTATCTTGTGATATTACACCTGATGTATGTAAAATACTTAATAAGTTGAGTACTTACACACTAGAAGGTATTTGTATACATGTATTTTCAATATTATTCAATGATGTGGCTGAATCAACTGTATTAAGGGCCTCCACATGTTCATATTTTCCTTGATCTTTCAAGCAGATTTTAAGTGCTCATGCCCATTGGGAGTAATCAATGGGTCCCTTAAATTTTGATTGGTCATAGTCTTACTTGGGTGAAGGGTGGATCTTTAGAGTATGGACAAGGCAGGTACTTCTTGTCCTTCGAGTCATCCATTTGCAGAGTCTTGATCTCCTTGATGGAGATTGGGAAGCAGGCTTCAGGTGGTTTCTAGAAGACAAACAAGGACAAATGAGCTTCCTAGTTGAGGGCTAATACCTATTGTAGTCAATTATAGAAGGAGAAACCAGCGCTACAACTAGTGTTGCAGGCTTTGGGTTCTTGAGGAAGGGGGGAGGACATTCATCTGACGCCACTGCAGGCTGGTCTACATCCACACTTGGGACATATAAAGGAAGAAAAATGGTCTGTCAAAATGAATTGCTTGTCTGAGCTGCATGAGGGCGGTGGGAATTAATATTTCTCTGTACCAAGTGTCCTGTTTGGACTTGTAATCGCTTGGGAGAAAATCTCTTTTTTGAAGTTCTTCCAGGTTGGGTAGGGATTGCAACTCTGCGAAAAACATGCAAAACCGTTAGGGTATGTAAATGATGTATCTGTATTTATCTTAGGTACACGGATAAGTCTTACACTGGTGGTATATCACACAGGTATGAAAAGTAACACCATACTCCTACTGGTTTCCTTAATAATAGACCACAATTTCAATGTAGACGATAACTAGAACCAATAAAACAAATTTCATTCTTAAGTCTTATTACTGCAGCATTTTCATTTATGATTGTTGCATTCAACTTTATGTTTAATATATAGTCACAGTCAATTTCAATGCATGTTTAGTTATTGTTCTTCCTTTTAGAGTATACTCATATCACAATAATGTCAAATATCAAGATCTTTACTATATATTAAAATGAACGCATCCAGACACATTTATATACAATCACATATATAAATCTGTATACATAAGCATAAAAAAATCACTATATAACTTATCTGAGATCAGTCATTCAAGAGTTTTTCATATTATCTAAAGAAACATTGTCCCATGGTCACAGTGTTTAGATAGGTTGCTATTAAATTGAGCTTCTTTTGGATGTATATTTCTGCACATGTGGTAAATGCAGAAAATGATACGACATTTGGTTTCTCGACATGCAAATTATTGTGTAGAAAAGTTAGTGTCAGACTGACTGCAAGTAAATTATAGCTCATACAAATAGTAGCGATCCCAACATATAACAGCTGATTTCTAGAACAGTGGTAGATAAGGATTTTAAGATAAAGAGAAAAAAGACCAACTGCAGGCTAGTCTACATCCACACTTGGGACATATAAAGGAAGAAAAATGGTCTGTCAAAATGAATTGCTTGTCTGAGCTGCATGAGGGCGGTGGGAATTAATATTTCTCTGTACCAAGTGTCCTGTTTGGACTTGTAATCGCTTGGGAGAAAATCTCTTTTTTGAAGTTCTTCCAGGTTGAGTAGGGATTGCAACTCTGCGAAAAACATGCCAAACCGTTAGAGTATGTATCTGATGTATCTGTATTTATCTTAGGTACACGGATAAGTCTTACACTGGTGGTCTATCACACAGGTATGCAAAGTAACACCATACTCCTACTGGTTTCCTTAATAATAGACCACAATTTCAATGTAGACGATAACTAGAACCAATAAAACAAATTTCATTCTTAAGTCTTATTACTGCAGCATTTTCATTTATGATTGTTGCATTCAACTTTATGTTTAATATATAGTCACAGTCAATTTCAATGCATGTTTAGTTATTGTTCTTCCTTTTAGAGTATACTCATATCACAATAATGTCAAATATCAAGATCTTTACTATATATTAAAATGAACGCATCCAGACACATTTATATACAATCACATATATAAATCTGTATACATAAGCATAAAAAAATCACTATATATTAAAAGGAAAAACAGGATTTAAGTAAGACATGGAATCCTGTTCATCATGTAAATGAACTTTGGCTAATGTGTCTGCTTCAGCTTCCCTGATCCGATCAATTTCATAGATTGAAACTTCACCCATAGACGCCTATATAGTCCTGATCTTCAGAACCCATGGAGTTAGAATTGGATACTGGGACAAGTCTTCTGTGATTGCATGAACAACATTCATAATATCAGATTTAACATATATAAGATTCCACCCTTCTTGAAGTGCAAGTTGTAAAGCATAATAAATTGCCACTGTCTCTGCCAACTATACACGAGTTGAAGACAGTTTATGACCCTAACCCTTTAACAATCTACCAGCATGATTTCTTGTCACCATGGCTACAACACTACGTCCAGAATGCACAGCTGCATGAACATTGAGTTTAATATATCCAATCGGAGGATGGGACCACATAAGATTAGAGGTAGAATGATAATTGGAGTCGAGTTCATCAACTCATCAGGATCCTTCAATCTCGTAAGTGTAGTAGCAGTAGATAAAATTGATCGACAAATGGAGTAAGCGCATTGTGGAAGACTTCAAAATACAAATTATTTCTTGAGATCTAGAGATGCCAGCAGGTTGATACGAAAACACAGATTACCTCAGAGGATGTGTTTAGAGCAGAAACTATCCAATGATGCAAATCAAGATTAACAAAATGCTGTACGCAATCCGTGATCTTCATTTTAGTCCAAATGGTGTGAGCAATAGGACAGTCCTGGAAAAGATGCAAAGTAGTTTCCTGCGCAGCAGAACATAACTTACAAGAAGGGTCATCAATACAATGTCGTTGCAGTCATCTAAAGTTGGTCAGCAATGCTTCATCACAAATAAGCCACAAGAACATCTTGTATCTAGGAGGTAACTTTGTCTTCCAAAGTTTCATCCAAGGACCTGTTTTGTGTCTGCCTTTTTGTGACATAGTCAATACATAAGCTGGATTTGTTGAGAAGATACCATTGGTCTCGGGTGACCATAACCCATAAATTTCTCCAAAATGTATGGAGAAAAGGTATTGCTTGATAAATTCCTGATCCCAGTGACAGTCAATAGGTGTCATTGAACAAACACATCGATCAAAAAGATCTTTAGGAACAAGTCGAATAAACTTGGGTATAAGAGAAGTTTCATGCTGGACCCAACAGTCAAACCAGACATTTTATTTTGCTGGATGGTGCGTTTGAGGCCCATGTGGGTGATTTTGGACTGGCTAAACTCATGAACTTGCCACACTCCAAGACTATGTCCGTTGTTGCTGGTTCTTATGGTTATATAGCTCCTGGTAAGCACCGATTATTGCTATCTAACTATAACTTAGCAGAACTTGTCATGATTTTCCACTATTCATTAACTGCAGTTTAGTTTTATTTTCTTGGTACTAAATGCTCGTTAACAGATTCCTTCTCTAATAATAGTATGTTCTTATAGTAAATATTGAATGTCTCGATAAAGTATATAAATTGTTTTTCTGCTCTAAAAAATTGTTATCCCATATACCACCTTCTCACGTAAGTATAACCCTCATGGGTTTCTGTTGTGGGGTCAGGTTCAGCTTAATTCATGCTGAAGGCTGCCACTATCATATCGTCTCAATCAGCAGATGACTCTATTTTTGTTCCTGGCATGCATCTCAGTGTATGTCACCAGGGCTCCTAATCAGACGGGATCCCCATCCTTAGACAACACCAATACCCTCCATCCTTGAGGCAATCTTTGATGTGTTCTAGGATGCACTTGTGCTTGATTTTGAGGCCATCTCCCTCTCTTCTTCATTCAATGAACTCTCTCAATTTCATCAAATTGGCTACATTGCAACCTGCTTCCAACTTACACAAACATCTCCTGCACTGATTTGTAGAGAGAAGGGGGGGATTATAAGAATATAACTAATTGAGAAAAACTTACTCAATATCTATGAAACTGAATTTATAAAAAAAAAAATAGTATAGGAGAATATAATGTGAAGATTCTCCCACAACAAGATACAATGTAACTGTTGGAATGTACGATATCTCTTAGATGATAGATACCCTTCCAGAAGGAAGTACTCCTTGTGTGATTAGTAGCAGTGAAAGATTTATACCTTTTCTGTTGGCCTGAACACCACATAGACTCGTTGCCTGAGTGGATATCCCACACACTTTGCATTCCCATGCAACTAAAAAAAAGGTTTCCGACCATCATTTTTCCACCAAATAAATCTCCTGATTAACTGTACTATCACTGATTTCTTTACTGTATTCTAGTTAGATATTAAGAACTCAACAGAAACCTCGTCTAGGCCGGATGCTTTATTTCTGCCCATACAGTTTAGACGGTTAAAAAGTTGACAGAGTAGCAATAGGATGCATTTGTGAATTAGTTAAATGTGTAGATGACAGTGGCAGCAAATCCATTTCATGTTGTGTATACAATGTGGAAGTGCAAAAAAGAAAAGTGTAAACGTCAGTGGTAGCAAATCCATTTCATTTTCTGTACACAATGTAGAAGTGCAATTTTTTTTAAAAAAATGTTGAAGAACCATAGAGCTAAGAGCCACTGTATCAGTAATCCAAGCACCATTGGAATCTTGTTCTTCTATCTTCTTGCCTTGACATAAGCATAAAAAAATTTTGTATTTGTATCCCCACTTCGTAGCCACTTAATGTTTTCTTATTATTGATAAACCAAAACACAATAATTACTACTTCTGGAATTTTGATTTACTCTCTTCATAATTGATCAGATCATTTACCAAGTTTCAGTTTACTCTCTTTAATGAAACCATGGTTTTCTCTTATATGCAAATATGTCTCACAATTATTTGGATAACAAATTAATATTTATTTTGTATAGTGTCCAAAGCAGTCGAACAATACAGATTGCAGGTATTATGTGCTGAAGTATATGAAAGACATCTTTGATGCGAGAAATAGAAATATTCCTGAATGTGTAAGCTACTTAATATTATATTCTTTTAGTTTGTTCAAATTTCTAAATAAATTGAAAATATCACAATATGTTGATATATTTGTCATATGATTGCAGTATTATTCGATGTATATTGGTCGTTTCTTCAACCAAGAAGAAATCGATGAGGTCCGAAACGAGTGGGCGACATGTGTTCTTGAGCACACATAACATTATGTGACATGTGGGGGAGACATTTGTTCTTTACCATAGACCAATGTGTGAAACTTTTTTAGTTAGTTTTCAGTTCGATTCTAGAGTGGATACTCAGTACTTTGTATTATTGAATCGTTGTATGGATGATTTAATACTAATTAAATTTAGTACGAGTTTCTGTCAAGGTTTGATGGAAATTTTGTTCAACTATGTGTTTGTTTGTGAAATGAAAAAGTATAATTGCATATTTATTATAATTTATTAATAATATGGTTAATTTGATCAATACAATTGGTTCGATATATGACCTTTCAAACTCTAATCAAAGACAACAGTTAATAATATGTTGTAAAATGTATGATTCTACAACAAACAACACATGTTGTGTTATCCACACCTATTACAACAGGTTTGTCAGGAAAAAATACACCTATTACAACAAGTGTTTCTAGTGAACTACAACATGCATAACCTGTTGTATAAATTGTGTATATTACAACAGACATACACCATGTTGTCTAAACAATCTTACTACAACGGTTAAATGTATGGAAAGACAACATACTCCAACTGTTGTATAAATATGTATATTACAACAGGTGCACTGCATGTTGTAATAGACCTACCTATTACAACGGGTGTGTTTAGTGGAAGACAACATGCTTCGACTGTTGTATAATATATATTACAACGGGTGAACCACATGTTGTAAAAAATACCCCTATTACAACGGGTGTGTTTCGCGAAAGACAACGTCGTTCAACTATTGTATAATATATATTACAACAGGTGCACCACATGTTGTGTAAAATACCCATATTACAACATGTCATTCCTGAAAAGACAACATGTTTTAACTGTTGTATAAAATACATCTATTACAACATGCGATCACATGTTGTGTAAAGCACCCCCCATAAGACCACGCGATCTAATACAACGGTTAATACCTGTTGTAAATTGAGAAAAGGAACTGTTGTAAAAAGCATTTTCTGTAGTAGTGTCTTCATGTGTATATTTATATATTTTTATATTTATGAAGCTCACCTAAAAATATTAACTAATATAAATATATAATATTAACATAATGCAATGTCAGTAATATAATACAAAGATATGTTTATTAATAAAGACAAAATATAATGTGCAATAACCACGACTTGATCAACACAAGCATCGATTTCAAATTTATATAGATGTCTTATTTTTAATCAATTTAATTTTTTTGTTGTATTAATTGATAATTTACTTTTATTTGTATAAAACTTGTATAGGTGGCCTCAAATGAGTAACATAATTGGTTTTTGATGCACTTGTCAAGTGTTTGAATTACTTTTTAAGAGCCTAAGTTCAAGTTTTCTTGTTGCCATTTTTATGTTTTTTGCGAGACGTGAAATTAATATGATAACTTTGTCCAGTTTGATCCTCTCTAGTTTGGGTTGATTAAGTCCAACTTTGGTTTCTATTTGCTTAATATAAGAAAAATTACAAAAAATTTGTAGTAAATTTAGACTGATCAGACAAATGGTACCGTTCGAATTGGCAGGTCCATTTCAGTTCCAAACCGTTGAATTTTACACCTTACATGATGCTCCAGTTGTGCTCAAAACCACAACATATTTCCTGCAAACCAACAAGCTTACTAGGTGGGACAAGTGATAGGTTCCATATATATGATGAGTCGTAATATATATTAGATTTATCTTGAAGTCTCCTAGGTCACATATTTAGATGTGTTATGGAAGGAATGGGATAACAACAGAAGTTTTATCATCTTAGATATTATAAGGCTTTGTCAGAACAGTATGATTGTAGTTTCTAATGGTTCTTGAACACTACAACTAATTTTTTGATGTTTTGAGGATATATCAGACAAAATGGTCGATGCATTTGACTGGTGTATTTCAATTCCAAAAAAATTGATTTAAATCCTCGAATGCTCCTAAAGGGGATTAACCCTACAAGTGACTAACAAATCGACATGCTTACCAATTAAAACACTTGACAAGTGCCAAATATGTTATGAGTTCAAGTGTATGTTGGATAGTTACAATGTAAATATACATGTGACATGTGATCTTGACATCAACATACAAACACAATCCTAAGTTTTATAAGCCATGATGAGAAAGTCTTAAAACCATGATTTTGTGTTCTGATCACTATCCTATTCTTCTTCAAATCTATCGCAACCATCGGGGTTTGCACTTATTTGGAGCAAAGACATCCAGGAATCTCAATGTTGCATGTTATAATATCCTTTAAACTCTCTATCCTCAACACGCTAATCTGGTACAAGATGTACAATGCGTACAACCATTCCTATCTAAGTGGGATAAAGAGTAAAATAATGAAAAGCACCAAGTGAAATCTCAACTGCTTTTTGCAATTTGATCTAGACATGCTCTTATGATGACCAACTATTTAGTGGACTTGGAATGTCTAAATGAACTATACCAGAAGCAATGTGATATCATTCTTTTAAGGGAGGCAGCATGCCTTAAACAACAATCACATATTACTTGGCTCAAACATGGAAACTTGAATACAAAAAAAATTTCATTCTTTTGTTAAGAGTCGAAGATAGAAAAATAATATAATCAATTTAAAAGACACATCTGGATAGTGAGTGACATATGCCATATAACTTCAATCTTTGGTACATTCTCATTTCTTGGCTATGTTTCAGTTTGATCATCATTTCTCACAACAATTATCAGATAATATATAGTCACATTTTCCTCCTATGACTACTTCTCAGTTACATAATATAAGAATGATCCCTACTTCCTTAGAAATACTTTCTAATTCAAGATTATGGCCCCGAATAAATCATTTGGGCCTAATAAAATATCCATGGAGTTCTTATTACACCACTAGAACATTGTGTATGCTTTGGTCATATCAACTGATACAGATGGAAATTTGGCGCATCCTCTTCCCCCATCCTTATGTCATGCATCTGTCCTCATTCCAAAAGTTAATGCTGTAAGGAAATGTTCTCAATTGAGACCTATCTCCTTGGAAAATGTGGGACTCGAGTTAATTTCTAAAGTTCTTGTTGAATGCCTAAAACCATTCATCAATACCTGGATATCTTGGAATCAAACAAGCTTCATTCATGGATGTTATATTGCAGGTAATATCATTATGGTACAAGAGATTATATACAACATGTGTATCAACCAATCTACAAAATGCATGTATATCATGGTGGATTTATCAAAGGTGTTTGATAGAATGTCTTGGGGCTTCATAATTGACACTTTGATTAAACATGGGATCCCTCATAATGTGATCACATATATTATGAACTCTATAATAGTTGTTCATATTAGTATCTTATGGAATGAAGGTAAACTAAAAAACTTTAAGGCAAATAGGGGTCTTTGCCAAAGAGATCTGCTATCACCATATCTTTTTGTATTTTGTCTCAATCTCTTGAGACAAGTAATTGAAGACAAAGTCTCTCAAATTTCTTGTAAGTCTATCAAACTTGACTCTTAAGGACCGTATGTATCCCATGTTTCTTTTGTTGATGATATTAATATTTTTGCAAAGGCTTTGCTTCAAAATATGGAAACTATTTTGAGTTGCTTTATGCTTTTTAAAGATTTTTTGGTCAATCCATTTCATTGGATAAAAGTGTTATTTTTTTGCTAAGTCTGTACCTCAACCATTAAGAGTCACTACTACTAATACAACTTCTATGACCATGGTGGAGAATCTTGGGAGATACCTTGGGATACAAATCTAGCATGGCAGAGTCAGGAAGACTACATATGCTTATCTTATGGACACCATACAAACACAAATATTTGGTTAGGCTTCCCATACATTAAACCAGGCATGAAAGATTGTTCTTGCAAAATTAGTACTAAGTACGATTCCAACATATACTATTTAAATGGTTGTAATTCCAATGTAGATTTGTGATAACATTGACAAAATGATTTGACAATTCATTTAGAGGAGAGATGAGTCTCATATTCCTTTATCCTTGATAGCCTGGGAGTAGGTCATTTCCTCAAAGGATACTAGAGGCTTGGGTATTCCTTCAATGCCAGTTCCATCTTCTGAATATGGAGTTGACAACCTAACCTAGAATGGTACTATTACTGGACAATTCTCAGCACGATTTGCATATAATTATCTGATAATAGGTTTTTAAAAACCTAAGGTGAGTCCTTAGAAGAAGTTATGCATTCTACCACTACCTTGTAAGTATAAAATTTTTCTATGGCTGATTATAAATGAGGAAATATTGACAGATGTGAGGAGAATTCAAAGACATTTCACAACAAATTCATCTTTTCTTTGTTGCATAATAAATACTGAAATACAATCCAAGCTTTGAGGTATTGTGTAGTTTCTAGGGCCATCTGGATTTGTCTACATATGGAGGATCATTTTTTAAATTTTGTTGTCTTTTAATTCTAGGATTGGACTCATAATGGCCTACATCTGCATCACAATTTTCTATATATTTTGCATTAGATTTCTATATGATCTGGCTCTGTAGAAATGGGTTTGTCTTTTAGGTTCAACAAGTATCTACAATTTCCTTCTCTAGAAACCTTAGAATGAAATTGCACAAATTAAAAGTCCTTCAGATTATCTATTGAGTCTACTATTGTTACTACTACATATATATTAGTGAACAATGTATTACGGTTACATTCCCCCTGGGGATGGATAAAGATAAATGTTGATGCTTCAACCAGACATGACAAATTTTTTGTAGCAACAGTTGCAAGATCACACTATGTGGCTTGTTGTCAAGCATGGTATGAATCATTCAAATCTAATTCATTCGTTGTACTACATGCAGACTATATGTCATTATCTTTGCACTTAAACATGTGTGGTTACAAGATTGGGAGAGAATTATAATAGATTCTGACAGTAGCTAGGCTATTTCAATCATAGAGGATGAAGATTGCTAGTTTCCTACATTCAATGCTTAGAAATTTTGTATATGCACTTTCAGATCTCAGTTGTGGACAGTGCTAATAGCCAAGGTTCATTGTTCAATGAACATTGAACCAGACTTCATTGCAAAATTCCAAGCAAATAGTAATTCATCATCTATTACTCATGAACGTTCACAATTAGAGTTACAACAGTTACAACAGAGCCCTTTATGTAATGTAATGCATTCTTGCATTCCCTTTTGTAATGACTAAATGAACTTTGATTCTTTCCATATGGCAAGTTAATCTCAGAATAAATAAATTATTCCAAAAACTGTAAATAATATCTCTTTTGTACCAAATATTGAAATATTTCCATCTTTTCATTAAGGAGCACACCTCCTCATAAAGATTTCATAAAAATATTATGATGAAACAACCGTCCATAGCATTTCGTCATACTTTATTATTTTCTACATTTCATTATAAATTATAAAATAATAATAATGTAATTTCTCTAATTTCTATATTGGATTTATTTAGAAAATACATATAATTTGGTATGTCTAATTTAGATTTATTAAATTTAGTGTGACACATGCATGTGCACATTTGTATTAACTAGTGTGTGTGTCATAAATATCATTTTTACTGTAATCAGACGTGTAATACAAAATGAGTGTTTCTCTAATGGAAGACACCAAGATGGTTAGACACTCGGTTTGTTAGCGAGAGGTCCCAGGATCGATCCTAGGCCACAGGATGAATAGAAAATGAGTGTTTGTATTACAACTTTGGCCATGCCATTACAAATAATATCATGTCTCATTACAAATATGTATCTTCCTATTTCAAAACAGATGCATGTGTAACTAAGGTTAGTTACCCATGCAGGTAGCGAATGAATGACATATATATATATATATATATATATATATATATATATATATATATATATATATATATATATAACATGCCGTTTTGGATTAGTTATGCAATATTTTCCAACATATTATAAATTACAAACGCATCCTTTGTACCAAAGAAGGCCCCACAGAGGGGGTTGGACGCAACTTTCTCAATTATTTGTTTTGAATTTGTCATGCAATTTTTTCCAACATTCTAATAAATTACAAATGCTTCCTTTCTACTTAAGAAAACCCCACTGAGGGGGTTGGGTGCAATTTCTTGCATTATTTTTAAAATTACAAGTTGGTCCATTTGTGTTTACACCACAATTTTGTCTTTAATTTTGTTAATTACATATTATATTAGGAGACTTTTATGTACTAATATGTGGATGCAATTTCCTCTATTAATTTTTGAAATCACATATTGGTCCTTATGTGTGTACATCACACTTTTATCTTTAATTTTTTAGATTATATATTGTATTAAGAGACTCGACTATACTATATAAGAAAATCGATGGAGGGGGTTGGTTGTCATTTTTCTCTATTATTTTTTGAAATTACATACTTGTCCATGTGTGTACACTACAATTTTATCTTTAATTTTTTTAATTATATATTATATTAGGAAACTCATAGATATTGTATAAGAAACTTTGTGGAAGGGGGTGGGTGCAATTTTCTCTATTATTTTTCAATATAACATGCTAGTCCATGTGTGTGTACACCACACTTTTGTCTTTAATTTTTTTATTATATATTATATTATGAGTGTCATCTATACTATACCAAAAGTTTGTAGAGGGGGTTGGATGAAATTTTCTCCATTTTTTTGAAATTACATATTGGTCCATGTTTGTTTTGCATCACACTTTTGTCTTTAATTTTTTAAACTATAAATTGTAGTAGGAGGCACATCTATATTATATAAGAAAGCACACAGTGGGGGTTGGATGCAAGTTTCTCTATTATTTTTGGAATTACATATTGGTCCCTATGTGTGAACATCATACTTTTGTCTTGAATTTCTTAAATTATATATTCTAGTAGGAGGTTCATCTATACTATATAAGAAACCCCACCATGGGACTCAGATGCAATTTTTTCATTTTTTTTGAAATTGCATATTGGTCCTCGTGTCAACATCACATTTTTGTCTTCAATTTTTTGAATTATATATTGTAGTAGGAGGCTCATCTATAGTATATAAGAAAGCCCGGAAGAGTGTTGGATGCAATTTTCTCTATTATTATTTAAATTACATATTGTCCTTGTGTGTGTACACCATACTTTTGTTTTTAATTTTTTAAATTATATATTTTTATAGGAGGTTCATCTATTCTATATAAGAACTCCCCAGAGGGGGTTGGATGCAATTTTCTTCATTTTTTTTAAAACTATATACTGCTCCATTTGTGTGTACACCACACTTTTGTCTTTATTTTGTTAAATTATATATTGTAGTATAAGGCTCATCTATACTATATAAGAAAGACCCAGAGGGGATTGGATGCAATTTTTTTTTACTATTTTTTGGAATTACACAGTGGTCCCTATATGTGTACACCACACTTTTGTTTCCTTTTTTTTAAATTATATATTACATTAGGATGCTCATTTACAATATATAAGAATGCTTACGGAGGGGTGGGATGCAATTTTCTCCATTATTTTTTGAAATGACATAGTGGTCCTAGTGTGTGTGCACCACACTTTTGTCTATAATTTTTTAGATTATATATTATATTAGGAGATTCATCTATACAATATAAGAAAGCATGTAGAGGGGGTTTGATGCAATTTTTCCCATTATATTTTGGAATTACATACTCGTCCTTGTATGTGTACGCCACACTTTTTTCTTTAATTTTTAAATATATTATATTAGGAGAGTCGTCTATACTATACAAAAAAGTTCACGGAGGAGTTTGGATGTAATTTTGTCCATTAGTGTGTACATCAAAATTTTGCCTTTAATTTTTTAAAATTATATATCATAGTTGGAGGCTTATCTATACTATATATGAAACCCTATAGGGGGTTGGATGTAATTTTCTCCATTATTTTTTGAAATTACATATTGGTCAATGTGTGTACACCACACTTTTGTCTTTAATTTTTTCAATTACTTATTATATTAGGGGCCTCATCTATATAATAAATCCTACGGAGGGGGTTGGATTCCATTTTCTCTATTATATTTTTAAATTACATATTGG
The DNA here is from genome assembly GCA_963693085.1 of Alisma plantago-aquatica. NCBI lineage: Eukaryota > Viridiplantae > Streptophyta > Magnoliopsida > Alismatales > Alismataceae > Alisma > Alisma plantago-aquatica. The sequence goes on along the minus strand of OY856411.1, from coordinate 67,372,870 downwards.
TCTCTATGTGTGTACACCACACTTTTTTTTAATTTTTAAAATCATATATTACATTAGGAGTCTCATCTACACTATGTAAGAAAGCCAAAGGGTGGTGGATGCAAATTTCACAATTTTTTTTTAAAATTACATACTGGTCTCCCTATGTGTACACCACACTTTTGTCTTTACTTTCTTATATTATATATATTTTGGGAGACCCATCTTTACTATATAAGAAAGCCCCTGGAGGATGTTGAGTGCAATTTTAATGTTTATTTTTTGAAATTATATATTTGTTTTCGTGTTTGTACAACACACCTTTTTAGGAGTCTCATCTACACTATGTAAGAAAGCCAAAGGGGGGTAGATGCAATTTTTTCCATTTTTTTAAAAATTACATACTGGACCCCCTATGTGTACACCCCACTTTGGTCTTTAATTTCTTATATTATATATATTGAGAGACCCATCTATACTATATAAGAAAGCCCCTGTAAGAGATCGGATGCAATTTTAACGATTATTTTTTGAAATTATATATTGATCTTCGTGTTCGTACACCACATTTTTCATTTAATTTCTTAAATTATATATTATATTAGAAAACTCATCTATAATGTATGACAAAACCCACAGAGGGACTTGGATGCAATCTTCTCTATTATTTTTTAAAATTACATATTGGTCTATATGTGTATGAGAAGCCCTATTAAGATATGTATTGTACATATTTATCACATCTTATTTTCTCAAAATTTAACCAAGAAATACTCATTACACCTGAGTAAGGTACCCGTACATAGCACGTGTTTATGCTTAGTATATATATATATATGGTTGCTCGTATGCAAGCCATCATCCCGTGCGAGCCTGCAGGGCATCATTCTTCTCCATTCGTTTATTTGAGCTGCAGATGGTATTCATGGCTGTGCTAGACCTGACGTCGTCTTCCGAACATTGCACCGTTAAAGCTAATATACTAATCGATCCAGTCCACTCTCTCTACCCTCCTCGTCGTGCCACCTATTATCTTTGCAATTATTTATACTACTATAATAAGGCGAGTTGATGCTGCGCTTCTCTTGATTCTCTTTCTTCTCACAATTTTTCTCAACTTTTTATATTTTTTTAATTTTATATTTTTTCTTTTATGATAAAAGAACAAAAGAATTATCATTATCTTTTTGGACATGATTATCATTATCTTTTTGGGAAGTTTTATTTTTCAAAAGTTTAATCTAAGATAAACATATTCAATGAGGCACAATTACTATTATCCTATTAAAAAGTTTTATATTTTAAATATTTAAACTAAACATGTTCAATGGGGCACGTACATATGCACGTGTGTGTTGCTAGTAATAGTCAAAAATTGATCCCTATTTTATTGCAAGCCGTCAACCATATCATTTCTGAAACTCAATTAAATAACATCATTGGCCAACTCCAATTCTACATGTGGTGACACAATTACATAACCATGGTAGTTGCTTCACTCTTTTCATACCCGGTTTCATCATCTATAGAGCCAACTATTTTTATAGTAACATATCTTAATATTTATCTTTTTTATTATGCATGCACGAGTGCCTATCAAAGTTGCAACTAAAACTATTTTCCACACCATTCATTAAAATTTGTCAATTCTTGTTGAAGAAAATAATGTGAGCTCCGACTTGTATGGTGTGTGTGCTGGAGAGGTTGAAGTGTTGTGGGCAGTCGTAAAATTTCTGGAGTTGTTAGATCTTTAAGTATCCATTAAAAAAAATGTATCTCTGTAGTAGAAATGACACCTTTTGAGCATCTTTAAGATCTCTTTTTTGGGTGCCTCGGATTTATATAGAATATTTTTTTAAATTTAGAAAATGTGTTCTAGCTAGAACATACTACGCGAGAATGCATTCCTACCGGCTGCACCCAGATCACTACAGTGTTGGATTATAATGTGTGTTCTCCTATGTAATAAAACAAGATTGTAATGGTAGTGTAGTGGTATGCGTGTCCAATCTTCAATTGCAGATTTTAGGTTTGAATCTAACAACAAAATTTATTAATGTAATTTTATCATGGTTCGAAGCTTCTTCATTTCTCAAAAGGTGTCGTTTCAATTGTATTTTCTTGAACCAAAAATCATTTTTGACCACCTTCGGATTTATCCCATGTTTTCTTTTATGGAATAAAATTTATTTTATTATTTAGAAAGATTTTATTTTTATTTTTTGAGTCGTTTGGAGTCCATTGACAACATTTATGGCCACAAAAATTATCCTCTCTTTGACTACTATTAAAATCAGCAATAACTTTGACAATTAAGACGCACCTCCAAGATCAATAATTGTAAGTTTAAGGCAGCAGGAATTACCTTCTCTTTGACTACCATTAAAGCCACCAATTAACCTCATAAACGTTGGGAAGATTAAAAATTGTAAGTTTAAGATAGTGACAATTACTCTCTCTCTCTCTCTGACTATCATTATAGACGTTCATTAACAACGACAATTAATACACATGTTAGAAAGACCAACAATTGCAATGTGGGCAACGTGTGAGGGATGTTACCGCGGGGCTCGGTTGAGACTCTCTATATAAGAAAATTTATGCTCTCCATTAAAGATATATCAAAATACTAATATACTAACATACACCAATACACTAAGATCTAGAACAACATAGTTACATACACTAAGAGAGAAAGTTTTTTGTGTACAAGATTTTTTTGGACTGGAATGCTCCTATTTCATCTACCACCCAACACTTTCCAATAATCTCCAAACCTTCTTGCTTGTTGTAATCTTTGTGCTGTCGACACTTCATGGTGACCTATTTCTTCTTTATGACAAAGAGCTAAACGAATGAATTTAAAACAGTCCTCTCGCTTGCACTGAGCGGCTGTACTAAAGTTTGGTGACTAAATCTTGGAGGTAAACCGTCGGAAAAGATCGTGCTAGGAGTGGTGGAATCCGTCTTGAAGACAATGTTTCACACATCTTAATCTCAGGCTTTGGAGTTTGGATCTTCTAAATAATCGTTATTTTTCCCTAAATTCATAACTGCTATTATTGTTGCTGCATATTTTGGTGGTTAACTGTGTGCTTTAATCTACTTGTTTTTATCTAATATCAAACAGTTTCAATGTTCAATTGTAATCATTCTATTAAGGTTGTGTTTGGTAGGTGGTGACAAAATATGTGGTGACGGTGACAGCAACGGTGATAGTCATGGTGATGGTGAAAGTGATGGAGAAATATATAAAAAGTGTTGTTTGTTGCATGATTACGGTGGTGGGAATAGGGAACTATTTTTATAGAAAATACCTCATACATATATAAATTATATTTATTAAACACCTCATACAGATATATAAACATGTCAAGGACAAAAAGGTGTGGCGGAATTTTTTTTTGGAGAAAAGGATTTCATGGGAAACTTCGTCTTGTCAGAAAAAAGGTTTACTGGGAAACATAATCTTGGGGGAGAAATGGTGTGGCGGGAAACGTTGTCTTGGAGGGAAGAGATATCTTGGAGGAAAAAGATGTGGCGGAAAACTTTTTCTTAGAGGAAAAATAGTTGATGGAAAACTTTATTTTTAAAGAAAAAATATTTAGTGGGAAATATTATCTTGGAGGGAAAAAGGTGTGTTGGGAAACATTGTCTTGGACGGGACAAACGTGTCTTGGAGGAAAAATTAGCGCGAGAAATTTGATCTTGGAGGGAGAAAACTCGTCTTGGAGAGAAACGTTGTGGTGGAAAAAATTTCTATTAGAAGGGATTTTCAACGATAAATAATGCTTGTAGTTGGTAATGATTACATTAACAAATTAAAAAAAGTAGATAAAATGTTTGAAAAAATAAAATAAATAAATAGTATTTAGGGAAAAAATAAATTTTAGTGGGAAGTCAAAATTTGTTGGTGGGAATGAAATCTTGGAGGAAAACATATTACATAGGAAGGGAAGAAAACATTTAGTAGAAATTTTCTTTGTACATATGTCCATATATTAGTGGAGACTTAAAAAGAACTTTCTTCACCATCATTCACCAAGTTTATTCATGGGGACAAAAATAGGCCAAAATTCACCATGGATTAATCCACCACAAAAAATTCCCTATCACTATCATCATGCGTACTAAATAATATTTTTATTTCACCATCATTTCCTATCATCATGATTCACCACGAACCAGATGCAGCCTAAACAATGTGGCATTTTCTAAACATTGCAACTGTTATAGATAATATACTAGAAATTTTTAAAAAATGTCACATTGTTTAATAAATGACTATAGTTGAACGTTGAATCTATTGGATATTAGATAGAAGTAATTAGATTGAGGCACACAGTTAATATACATCTATGTTAATAGCAATTATGGATTTGGAGTAAAACAATGACTCATTAAAAGATGCAAACTCCAAAATCTGGGATTAAGGTGTGTGAAACACTATCTTCAGGACGGATTTTGATGCTCCTAGCATGAGCATTTTCGGCGGTCTTTCTTCAAGATTCACCCACCTCAATTTTAGTACAGCCGCTCAGTTCAACCTAGAGGTCTGTGTCGAACTCGTTCCTTTAGCCTTTTATCACACAAAAAAAATAGATCGGCGTGAAGCGTCGACAACTCAAGGATTGCTACAAACAAGGAGGTTTGAAGATGAATGGAGGGTGTTGCGGTGGTAGATGAAATAGGAGCTTTTCAATCAAAAGAACCTGGAACACAAAAAACTCTCTCAGTGTATACAACAATGTTGCTCTTGTATCTCGGTGTGTTGGTGTATGTTGATATATTGGTATATTGATATTTTGTTATATCTTAATGGAGTGCAGACGTCTTCTTATATAAAGACAGTCTCGACCGTGCCCTACGGTTACAACCCACATGTGTTACCCACATTACAACTGTTGATCTTCCGAACGTGCATCTTCATCGTCGCGATTAATTGGCAGCTATAATGATAGTCAAAGAGATAGTAAGTGTCCTTGCTTTAAACTTATAATTGTTGGTCTTCCCGACGTGAGTCTTAAATTAAACACTGTTAACGAACTCCAAATGACTCAAATTAATGAGAATCAAAATCTTTCTGAAAAATTAAAATTAAAAGTGTATTCTCCAAAAGGAAATATTGGACAAATCTGATGGCGGCCAACATTGATTTTTAAAATAAGAAAATACAACAGAAAAACCTTTTAAGAAATGAAAAAGCCTAAACCATGATAAAAATTACATTAATATTGTTTGTTGTTGAATTCAAACCTAAGAGCTCCAATTGAAGGTCGGACACATATACCACTACACTATCACTATAACCTTGTTTATTACATAGGAGAACGCATATTATAATCGAGAACTGCAGCATGTAGGCATACATTTTATGTAATATGTCCCAAATAGAACACATTTTAAAAAATTTAAAAAAAAATCTATATAAATTTGAGCCACTTAAAAAAATACCTTAAAGATGTTCACAACGTGTTATTTTTACTATTGAGATTGTGTTCCTTACAAAAAGACCTGACAAGTCCATAATACGACTGCCTACAACACTTCAAACGCTCTAGCACGCACACCATGCAAGTCGGCCACACTTTAAACTCACATTATTTTCTTCAACAAGAACTCACAAATTTTAATGAAAAGGGTGAGGAAAACCGTTGTAGTTGCAACTTTGATAGGCACTCATGCATGCATAACAAAATGGATAAATATTAAGTTATGATATTATAAAAATAGTTGGCTCCATAAAATCGGACATGAATAGAGTGGAGCAACTATTGTTGTTATATAACTATGCCACCACATGCAGAATTAGAGTTGGTCAATAATATTATTTAACTGAGTTACGAAAATGATATGGTCGACCGCTTGCAATGAAATGGGGATCAAATTTTGAATATTATAATGGCTAACCTAAAAGGTGACAGGGCGAGGAGGGTAGAGGGAGTGGATTGGATCGACTAGAATAGAAATATGCTTGGTAAACACCATTTTAAAATCTAAAATGAAACCACACTCATTCTCCACCACATGTTTGAGGGTATAACAAATAAAATAAATATTATATTTATTATATCCTCAAACATGTGGTAGAGAATAAGTGGGATTCCGTTATGAGTTCGCCTAGATGACAAACCTCATTAACTTTAACATGTGAAATGTTTAGAAAATGTCACGTCAAGCACTTAGCTCAAATAAACAAGTGGAGGAGAATGATGCCTCAGAGGCGAGGCTCGCAGAGGATAGATTGCTCGCATACGATCACCATTCCTCTCTATATATATGTGTACATCTTTATATAAATATACACACACATATATATAGATACACACACTTACATACACGACACGGGCGGAATCAGAAATTTACAATAGGAGGGATGGAAAAAAAATATGCACACACTAAGATTCAAATCTGCATCATTAACACAACAAAAGACAAAAAGTACCACTTCAGCTAGTCACTATTTATGTTAAACATGTTGTGTAACATGTATATAATTACTTGTTATTTGTCTTTTTATATTTTTATAATTATATTTCATTTTTTTTGGGAGGGGGCTAGAGCCCCCACCCTCCTTCGTAGTTCCCACCCCTACTTACGTATTAGATACACACACACGCACGCGCGTGCGTGTGCACACACACACGCACGCGCGTGCGCGTGCACACACACACAGATATATATATATATATATATATATATATATATAAAGACAGAGAGAGAGAGAGAGAGAGAGAGTCAGGCTATCCGGAGCGGAATACACTCAGCTAGTTTTTCATGATGCAATATTAAAAAAAAAATCTAAACCATTGATCTTCTTAAACATCTCGTGAACAACTCATACGCAAAATTTGAGCACATTTGGATATGTATGGCTCATGTTATTAAGACAGTAAAAATTATGCATTTCAAATTAGTTTCGCGCGTCGATTTTGTTGCCCTTAGATGAGTGACTTACACTCATCCAAATGGGCTCAAAATGTGTATGTAGCCTAATTATAGTATGACAGTGAAGATCAACAGTTTACATTTTGCAAAAAATAGTCTTGATATACAAACACACTTGAGTGTATTCGTGTGATCCGTACACTCGAGTGTATTCTAGCCTGACTATATATATATATATATATATATATATATATATATATAATATTGTTAGATAAATGATTAATGTAGCAGTATGATTACTGTAGTAATCATGTACTATAGCAACATTTATTTAGCATGTGTTAAGCCCAATGTAGTGCAGCAAGTACATGTGAGAAAAGTAGTTTTGTCTCTAGTGCAAATGGCAAAGAAGTTTTATCCCATATTGCTCACTCCTAGAACTTTTTTGGTCTTTATATGTAGGTTCACATGGGGCACTAGTGTCCAAGGGGTCCTAGGAGGGAGGTATGATCACCTCCTTGGTGGGTGGGGTTACCATATCACAACGCACACACGCGAGCGCCACACCACACATCGCCTCGCCTGGTCGGGATACAACTAAGTAATTAATTAACTGGAAAGTGTTTCTCTTTTGCGGTTTATTCCGTATTGTGTACAAGAGCCACCGAGTGTTTGCGTCTCACTGGGAATAAGATTAGGGACGTCTGTGGCTATATATACGCCTCTGTCATTAGGGTTAAACACACAACAAACAGTCTTCTGCCGTCGTGTGTTTTGAGAGCCCTAATCCAGAGTGAGTGCCTTCATCCCCCAAGCCGCTTCGTGGAGTTATTCTCCTGTGCGAAGCGTGATTTCTTCTTCCCATCATCAAGATGCAACTTTCAGGCGGTGGTTCCTGCGGTTGCTGTGCTGCACTGGTAGCAGTGCAACGAGGCTACGTCGAGCGCGAGCGAGAACGTGCCTGTTCCAGGTTCGTATCAGATCAAGTCTGGGAGAACGGTGCTTATCAGCGAGCATTGTCGGGCACGGATTTGTTTAAGTATCACATTCGTTTCTGAACGAACGACCTGGTTTGCGAATCTAACTCATTTATTTCTGTTCTCCTGGTTTGTTTGTTCTTCGTTTCTTATTTTGGATCTGCCTGTAAGTGTTAATTACTTTGCACCTGTCGTTGTTGCATGAACGACATTAATAAATATAAACAACAATCTTAAAGAAATCATCTTTCTGTCGTTAATTAACAATGGCCGGTCAGGGTGGTTCATGATGTAAAATTGATACCAGCAATATGCTGAAAAAATTTACTGGTACTAATTTTGCCCGTTGGCAGATTCGGATGGAAATTTGGATGAATATTGTGGGTTATGATCAACACTTAGTTGAAACTGAACCTAAATCTGATAAAACAATTCCTGATAATACAAATATAATTGCTAATTGGAAGAAGGGTGATAAAATCTGCTTCAGTTTGATTATGTTTGGTTTAAATAACAAATTGTATGATTCTTACTCAAAGTCGCAGTCACTACATCCAAGGTTTTGTGGCAATTGTTGATTAAGAATTTTAGCACTAAAAATTAAGGTGTTGAAAAAAACTGCGTGTCTAAATTTCTTAAGTTTCAGATGGATGAGGGTAAGTCAGTTTCTGATCAAACACATGATCTACAACTCCTAGTTCATGAACTCTCAGATGCCCAGATGGTATTGCCTGAGAAGTTCATTGTTATGTCTATCACAGAAAAATTCCCTAAGTTATGGGAATCATTTGGTATGTCTCTGAAGCATCGCAAAGGGACACACACAATGGATGAACTAATGACGGATATAAATATACAAGAAAAACACTTAAAGGAGGAAGGGGTCAAGATGCCTACTGATGCAAATCCAACTGTTAATTTTACTTCTGCGAAAAACACCGAAGATAAGAAATCTATGAATGCACATAAACCTAAGGCAAAGATCTAAAAGAAACCGTAGAACAAACCTTGTTGGACTTGTGGACAGATTGGCCACTGGAAAAAGGATTGTCCTACTAAGAAGGCAAAGAAAGCTACCACATCTGCAACTGAGGAGGTTGTGGTCAACATGATGACTACATCCTTGAACCTCAATGATGGGTACGTATCTATTAAACCTGAAATCCTTTCTATTTTTGAACCACTTTATTGGATAATTGATACTGGGGCTAATGTACACGTGTGTGCTGATAAATCCATGTCTGTGTCTTATCAGGCCTCTGGAGGTCGATCCGTGACGTTGGGAGATTCCAGATCTACAGAATTAAAAGGCGAAGGACGGGTGGACTTGAAGTTCCCTTCAGGGAAGGTTTTGACTCTTAACAGGGTCAGACATGTTCCAACCATTCGACGCAATATCCTTAGTGGCATCATATTAGTTAGGGAAGGTTATAGAGTAGACTGTAAATGTAATAAGGCTATTATTACACGCCTTCGTGATTCTTTGTTTTTTGTCAAGGGGTACTTATGTGATGTGGAAAACTTATTTAAGATTCATGTTGAACCTGTTTCAAATTCCATTTTAAATTTGAATGATTATAGTTCTATTTGCATGAATCTTGTTTCATCTGATGTATGGCATTCAAGTTTGGGATATATTAATGTTGCCTCAATGAAGTGTATGATGAATCTAAAATTGATTCCTAAATATGAAATTAGCAACAATAAATGTGAAATTTGTGTACAAGCTAAATTTTCTAGGAGCCCTTTCATTCTGTGAATAGGAATTCAGAAATTTTGGATTTAGTGCATACAGATTTCTATGAGTTTAATGGTGTTGCTACGAGGGATCAAAAGCGTTATTTTATAACTTTCATTGACGATGCGAGTAGATATTGTTATGTCTTTTTACTTAAAAGTAAAGATGAGGCATTGGATAAATTTCAAATTTATAAGAAAGAAGCCAAAACTCAAACCGATAAAGTACTTAAGCGATTAAAAGTGTATATGGTAAGCGTGTTCACGCCCTAGTGTCTCCTCACTCTACGACGACGTCATTGGCGGTCGTGGTTTTGATTCTCGCCATGATAGGTTGAGAGTGGTGTGTCCTGGTTAGTCTAGGTTCGGTGTGGGCTTCTTCTCATCCTGGTGGTAACTTGACTCAAAGCACGGAGGACAAAATAGCTAGACGATGTGATTCCCTTACACTACAAGATGACAGCATTGCAGTTTTCTCGGGGGTAGAAGATATTGTGAAGCAAGAGAACATGGAAAGGGTCCTGGCAACGAGGATCCATAGAGAAAGACCGTACAACTTCAATGCTTTCCAACGAACGATGACGATGATCTAGGGATTGAAAAACACACCTATGATCAAGCAGATCGAACACAACATAATGATAATCAGCTTCGAGGAGAAGAGGGACAAGGAGAGAGTCCTAGAAGGAGCGCCTTGGAGCTTCGACGACAATTTAGTCCTCTTCAAGGAAGTGAGTACTCAATCCAACCCTCCGATATGGTGATCGACGAAACTCCCATATGGATCATGCTTTATAACCTTCCTCTGGGTTATAGATTGGACAAGGCGGTAGCTATTGTGGCAAGCAAAATAGGTGTGTTTCTACAAACCGACAGTGGCGAAACAACATGGGACAAAGCCAGGAGAGCTCGTATCATCATCAAGGTGAATAAGCCTCTGAAGACAAAGCAGAAGATGAAGGACATTCAAGGCAATATTGTAGAAGTGGACATTAGATATGAAAGGCTCCCCTATTTCTACTATAACTGTGGGAGGTTGGGTCATACACAAAAAGACTGCCAAGAAGAGAAGGTAGGAGGTACTAAACTATGGGGAGGATGGGTGAGGGCGTCTCCCAAGAAACCAATGAGGCCAAAGTGAGAGGAAACCTGCTATGAAGCTACAAAGAAACGACTGGAGATGGATAAGTATTGTATAAACCCAACTGAAAAGCTAGGAAGTGGAAAAGAGAAGCAGCCTGCACGAGGTGACAAAGAGAGGAGAAGTGCTGAAAGGAGGGGAAAACAAGAAGTAAGTGGAGGAGGGGCCCAAGCAGGAGGAAGGGTAGAGAATGCTAGGCCTTAGTCGGGAAGTGAAGACAAAAGTAGTAACTATTCTAACGAGAAGCAGAGTAAAGGCAATATTCTCGACAACAGTGCAGAAGAGCACGTTTCAAGGGTGGAGGAATCAAATACTACTGACCCCCCATGCCCGCCCAACCCTACCACAGTTATGGGGGCTGCCAAAAGCATTCAAAGCACTACTAGCATGGCACCTAACCCGGACCCAGGTGGAGGTTTACATCAAGAGGCTAACACTAATAAGAACACAGACAAGGTGCTCGACAGTATGGCACAAATAAATAAATAAAAAGGGGTCACTGAAAAGGTCAGGACTGGAAATAAGAAGTTTAAAAGAAGGTACATGGGAGTTAGAACACGTAGCTTCTATGGGAATGAATATAGCACAACAAAGAACAACAAAAGAAAGAATATGGGCGATAGAGAACCTGCTGAGTCAAGCTATGAAGTCAGAGGTCTGAAGCTGAGAAAAAGTAACAAAACCAAGATGGTTTGGGAGGCTTACCCCAAAAAAGTAGCGGGTCCTGATGGTGATCAGGCCCGTGAAGGAAAATGAAACTCTTCAGCTGGAATTGCCAAGGTGTGGGCAACCGAGGCACATTCTGAACACTCTGACACATATGCTGGAGGGAACGCCCATATTTTGTTTTCATCATGGAGACAAAGATCTATGATACTGATCTAGAGGAAATAAGAAGGAAATGCGGTTTCTACAATGGTTTATGTCTCAGCAGCAATGGGAGAGTGGGAGGCATGGGATTTTGGTGGAACGAAGATGACGTCACAATCAATACGTACTCTAACCACCATATCAGTGTTTCTATTACTGGTAGGGGTGGGCAGAGTAATTGGATCTGTAATGGTATCTACGGGTGGCCCCAAATGTCTCAAAAATATAGAACTTGGTAGTTGATGATGTGGCTGAGAAATAGCAGTAGCAAGCCTATGCTGTTCATAGGGGATTTCAATGAAATAACCTGCCACACGGAGAAGAAAGGAGGGGTGTTAAGGGAGGAAAGCTACATTAATAATTTTAAAGAAACCATTGAAGTGTGTGAGTTGATCGACATCAACTTCACGGGAAATCCTTTTACATGGCATAGAGGGAGAAGACTGAAACTACTATCATGGAGAGACTCGACAGGGCCCTTGCTAGCCAAAGCTGGTCTCGTATCTTCCCCACGGTCGTGGTCAGGCACCTGCTGAGGATCAATTCTGACCATGCGCCTATTCTTCTATCAAATGAAGGCAATGACAGCAGACGTACAAAAGATCAAAGTTTCAAGATGGAACAAATCTGGTTACATGACGCTCAATGCAAAGAGGTGGTCAATAAAATCTAGGCCGAGAATGGAAATCAAGAAATAAAGGAAAAATTAGAAATCTGTTTGAAGGCTTTATCCACTTGGGCGAATGAAAAGTTTGGGAACATAGATAAAAAACTCAAAAAGGTGGAGAAGGAGTTGCTGCGGTTCCAAGCCCATCTGATGTCAGCCGACAACAGCCAAAGGTGCACCAAGCTATGTGAGGAGATAAATGACCTCCAAAGGCAAAAAGAAACTTACTGGTTCACTAGAGAAAAAGTCAAAGAGATGAAAGACGGTGATCTAAACACCACTTATTTCCACAACAAAGCAACCCAACGGAAAAGAAGAAACAAAATCAAATGTCTAAAAAATGGCAATGGTGTGTGGAAGCATTGAAATGAGGACATTGATAACATCATTCTAAATTATTATAGTGAGTTGTTTGACTCGAAGGGCTGTTCAAACATTGAGACAGCCATGGAGGGAGTGGAAAAGAAAGTTACTAAGGAGATGAATGAAGAGCTGGAAAAAGAACCAATGAAGATGAGATAAAAAGGGCTCTTTTCGATATGCACCCAAACAAGGCTCCGGGACCTGATGGCTGCCATGCAAGTTTCTTCCAAGTCAACTGGGCCACTGTTGGGAAAGATATTTCAAGCTACATCAAGGGATGGTGGAAGAATGAAAAGAATCTCAGGGACATCAATAAAACCAACATTGTGCTTATTCCTAAATGTCGGGAGCCTGAATGCATGAAAGATTTTAGACCCATAAGTTTGTGCAACACGATGTATAAGATCATATCTAAAGTGATGGCTAATAGAGAAAATCCCTTTCTGAGCGACATCATATCTCTAAATCAAAGCACTTTCATTCCTAGAAGGATCATAATGGATAATGCTCTGGTGTCTTTCGAAACTTTTCATGCTATGAAAAGAAAGACAAAGGGGAAGCGAGGTCAAATGGCACTCAAGCTCGACATGAGCAAAGCCTACGATCGGGTCGAATGTGAGTTTATTCTCAGAATGCTCAAGAAAATGGGCTTTGGGGAGCTATGGTGTAAGAAAATTGAAGATTGTATTAGCATTGTTTCTTTCTCCTTTATTATCAACAGTGAAAAAAGAGGTCATGTAGTACCCAAAAGGGGTCTCCGACAAGGAGACCCAATTTCCCCTTGCCTCTTCTTGTTCTATGCAGATGCGCTCTTATCCCTCATTAACAAAGATGCTATTGAGGGGACGATTACAGGGGCTAGAATATGTAGAAATGCACCAAGGATTACCCATCTCTTCTTCACCGACGACAATATACTCTTCACCAAAGCAAACCTTCATGAAGCCGAGAAAATAGTCTCCCTGTTGAGCTGTTATCAAATGGCTTCAGGACAGAATATAAACTACACCAAGACGGAGGTCTCCTTTAGCAAGAATGTACCAGAGGCAACAAGAGAAGATATCAAAAGGGCTATTAATGTGCAGGAGGTCAGTGCACATGAAAAGTATTTAGGGCTGCCAACCATCATTGGAAGATCCTAGAGAAAGGTGTTCAGTGATCTTAAAGAGAAAATAGAGAAGAAGATAAACGTCTGGAAGGGGAAACTTCTGAGTCAAGCTGGGAAAGAGGTGCTTATCAAATCAATTGTGCAGGCCATTCCCATGTATATGATGAGCATTTTTAAGGTGCCGGGGAACATCATTGATGATATTACGAGAATGCTTGCTAATTTCTAGTGGGGTAACAAAGATGGCAGAAGGAAAATGCATTGGGTTTTGTGGACAAAGATCTGTAAACCAAAAAGCAATGGGGATTGGGATGTCGTGATCTTAAAGTGTTCGACGATGCCTTCTTGGCCAAACAAATCTGGAGGTTGGTTAAATTGCCACAGTCTATAGCTGTCATAGTGTTGAAGGCGAGATATTTCAATAGAGGTGAGGTTCTACAAGCCTAAAGAGGACACGACCCCAGCTATATCTGGCGTAGCCTTTGGGGGGAAAAAGCCATCATTACTGAAGGGCTACAGAGGCACGTTGTACCAAACTCTGAAATATGTATTTGGGATGAAAACTGGATAGGCGACAGACTTGGGAATGGCTTCCTCAAGGAGGATTATACGGGCTGTCTCCCAGCTAAAGTTGGGGAGCTGATGACGAGTGATGATGAAGCTTGGAATGAGCTACTAATAGCAATGTTGGTCAGGTGTGAACAGACTGAATCGATCTTAAGAATGCCTATTTTCCCCCTGAAGGATCTGGGGTTTTACTGGTACCCTACTCCTGATGGGGTCTTCAGTGTGCGTTCAGCCTATTGGCTTGGTTGGAAAGGGCACCAAAATAGAAATGAAGAGGCAAGAACTTTGAACAACGAGGAGATATGGAAATGAATCTGGCACACTAAAACCCATCCCAAAATCAAACATTTTCTCTGGAGGTGCTGCTCAAACCAACTTCCTACAAAGAGGTATCTATTGAACAGGCATATCTGTGATACCGATCTCTGTGAAGTTTGCAATGAGGAAAGCAAAACTACTGCTAATGACCTACTCAAATGTAAAGTCGCCAAGACTGTTTGGGATGCTTCAGAAATTGGACAGGTAGTAAGGGGGGCAAACGGTACTGATTTCAGTGAATTGATCAATTGGTTCAGCACTCAAACGGATAATGCCACCTTCATCACCTTCGCAGCCTCTTGCCTTGCTATATGGATGTGCAGAAACGAAACCATCTTCAGTCAGGAGCCAACTAACCCAATTGTCATAGTGCAAAGCATCCTACACTGGACCATATCCTTGAAGAACCACAACAACGAGGGCAGTGGTCTACCCCCAAAGACTATGCACAACTAGTGAAAAGAACCCAGCATACATCCCATTAAAATGAATATGGATGCAGCTTTCTTAAGTGGAAACAGAGTTAGCCTGGCTGCAATTTTTAGAGACAAAGACGGTGCCTTCCATGCTATGGTGGACAAAACTTTGAGCTGCAAATGGCCAGCTTATAACAGCCGAAGCATATGCGGTCCTCTTCGGGATCTGGATTGCAAAACAGATGAATCTGAAGGACATCGAAGTGGAAATGGATGCTCAAAACGTCCACAGACTGCTGATCAACAAGAACTTTGGTTTAAGTCCTACTGACCAGCTGTGCAAGGATATTGTCAGCTTTACTCAGGCTTTTGAGGGACTGTCGTTTGCCCATACTTGACGACAAGGGAATATGGCAGCACACAACCTAGCTAAGATGGGTCTCGGGTCTGTTTATGATTGGGTTGCCACTTGTAATTTCCCTTATCTACCTCCGAAACCTATTGTAAGCGATGTTGGTTAATACAAAAGGCAGTTTTGATTTTAAAAAAAAGTACTTAAGTGATTAAGGTCTGATAGGGGAGGAGAATATACCTCGAACTTGTTTCTAGAATTTTACTAATTACATGGTACATTTCATGAGGTAACCACTCCTTATTCACCACAATCAAATGGGATAGGTGAACGGGAAAACTGAACCTTAATAGATATGGTAAATACCTTACTCCAAACATCTGGATTACCCAACTTTATGTGGGGGGAAGCTTTGAATACGGCCTGCCATATTCTGAATAGAGTTCCCCACAAAAATTCATAGAGTAGTCTGTTTGAGTTATGGAGAGGGAGGAAACCGAGTCTTAAATATCTTCGAGTGGGGGGTGCCTTGCAAAGGTACTTGTCCCTGAACACAAAAGGAAGAAATTGGGACCGGAAACGGTTGATGCCATATTCTTGGGGTATGTAGAGACAAGCTATGCTTACAGATTCTTGATTGTAAAATCAGATATCTCTGGCATTAAGGTCAATACAATTGTGGAATTACATGATGCAACATTCTTTGAGGATGTGTTTCTTATGAAAAATGGTGTGCCCAATGAAGTATCTCAAGAAGATTCATTTACCATAGGTTCCATTTCCGAGCACGTGGAAAGGTTGACAAATGTGGGGGGTGACTCAGAACAAGCTATTTCTGAATCTGATGATTCTGAAGAAATAGTTGAACCAAGGAGAAGTAAACGACCTAGGACATCAAATGACTTTGGAAGTGAGTTTCTCACTTACAATGTTGAGTATGATCCTATTACTTTTAAAAAAGCTATGGAATCTCCAGAAGCTAAGTTTTGGAAAGAAGCTGTTAATGATGAAATCCAATCAATTCTCTCAAATGGAACTTGGGAATTGGTGGATTTGCCTCCTGGTTGTTCTGTAGTTGGTTGCAAATGGATCTTTAAAAAGAAACTTAATGCATACAGAACAATCAATAAGTATAAGGCTAGGTTAGTTGCTAAGGGTTACACACAAAGGGAAGGAATAGATTATTTTAATACCTATTCACCTGTTTCCCGTATGACCACAATCTGAGTGCTTATAGCATTGGCTTCCATTTATAACCTCTATATCCATCAGATAGATGTGAAGACCACGTTCTTACACGATGATCTTCAAGAAGAGATATATATGGAACAACCTGAGTGATTTGTGGGTCGTGGGAATGAGTCCAAAGCGTGTAAACTTGTTAAGTCATTATATGGCTTGAAACAAGCCCCTAGGCAATGGCATGAGAAGTTTGATTCTGTGATATCATCGTTTGGCTTTGTTTCTAATGAATTTGATAAGTGTCTCTACTATAGAATTGTCAATAATGGATTCATTTTGTTATGCTTATATGTTGATGATATCCTGCTTTTTGGTTCTGATATGAAAGTAGTAAATGAAACAAAATCATTCTTGTGTAGCAAGTTTGAGATGAAGGATATGGGTGTCGCGGATGTGATTTTAGGGCTTAAAATTATAAGGTCAACTGATGGTATAACTCTCTCTCAGTCTCACTATGTTGAGAAGATTCTGGAGAGGCTTGAGTACACTTCACATAAACATGTTAAGACTCCATATGACTCATCCAAGCCCTTGTTCAAGAATGAAACAGGGGTTCCAGTGTATCAATTACAATACTCTCAGATTATCAGAAGTTTGATGTGTCTTATGAATTGTACACATCCAGACATTGTGTTTTCCGTGAACAAGTTAAGTAGATACACTAGTTGTCCCGACAAGACCCATTGGAAAGCTCTTGATAGAGTTCTGAGGTATATCAAGGGAACACGTTCCCTTAGGTTGCATTATGGTAAAAATCCTTTAGTAGTCGAGGGATATAGTGATGCAAGTTGGATTGCCGTAAATTCTGAGAGTAATGGTGTCTCAGGATATGTATTCCTGTTGGGAGGAGGAGATGTTTTCTGGAGGTCTAAGAAATAAACCATATTGTCTCAGTCCATTTTTGAAGCAGAATTGTGTGCTTTAGATGAAACTGGATTGGAAGCTGAATGGCTACATAGACTTATGTCTAGTATACTTATGGTAATGAAGCCGCTTCCAGCAATTTCAGTTCACTGTGACAGCACTACAACTATTGCTAAGATAAAAAGTTCCAAGTACAATAAAAAACAACGTAGACACATCAAAGTCAGATTGAAATTTGTAAGGGAGTTAGTGTCTAATGGGGTCGTGGTTTTGGACTACGTTGGTACCAAAGATAATACAACTGATCCTTTCACTAAAGGTCTTACTTTGGCCTTAGTGGAAAAATCCAGGTTGGGGATGGGACTGAAACCCCTATAGTTTTGCAGGTAGTAGCAACCCAACCTAAAAGAGTGGAGATCCCACAAATTGGGTTCAATGTGGTAATAACAAGTTGTCGGGTGAATCGGATGACAGTATGTATTCTTGTTTGATGCTTCTTGCATCTGTGTGTCTATCCCCTGGGAAATCTGTTAGTGTCATGACTGCATGTTAGTAAGAGAGTAGTCTCTTAATGGTGTCAAGTCTTAGGACAGGATGTTAGCAGTACATCCTTGAAGACTCCAACTAAGTGATTGATGTTGTGTAGGCCGCAACAGGAGAATTGAGTTGTTCTCTATTATCAATCATGATATAGATTTTTGTATGCATGGCCTTAATGCATTGTTTTCTTTACTACCATGTCTTTATTGTGTTGTTACAAACCTATACTCTTGTACCCAAGGTTCAGGTTCAAGACTTTTCTTCACCTAGTTCCTACGGGGGTCACAGTTAGATAACTCAGGTAGATTTCGACCGAAAGGTATCTGCTGAAAATACAGTATGGGGGACTGAATGGTAGAGCACACTACACATTAGACTTTGTGGGGGATTGTTAGATAAATGATTACTGTAGTAATCATGTATTGTAGCAACATTTATTTAGCATGGGTTAAGCCCAATGTGGTGCTACAAGTACATGTGAGAAAAGTAATTTTGTCTCTAGTGCAAATGGTAAAAAAGTTTTATCCCATATTGCCCACTCCTAGAACTTTTGTAGTCCTCATATGTAGGATCACATGAGGCACTAGTGTCCAAGGGGTCCTAGCAGGGAGGTATGCTCACCTCCTTCGTGAGTGGGGTTACCACATCACAACGCACGCACACACGCGCGTGCGCCACGCCACGCCTGACCTGGCCTGACCGGGCTGAGGCTCGGGCTTGTGGATTGCGTCTTCCGTCTTCTGGCTTCTTTTAGCACTAGGATACAACTAAGTAATTAATTACTCGTGTAAATAATTGTTTCTTTCCTATTCAGATTTCTTAATCCTAACTGGAAAGCGTTTCTCTTTTGTGGTTTATTTCGTATTGTGTACAAGAGCGACTGAGTCTTTGCGTCTCATTGGGAATAGTATTAGGGACGTGTGTGGCTATATATACACCTCCTGTCATTAGGGTTAAACACACAACAAACAGTCTTCTGTCGTCGTGTGTTTTGAGAGCCCTAATCCAGAGCGAGTGCCTTCGTCCCCCAAGCCGCTTTGTGGAGTTGTTCTTCTGTGCGAAGCGTGGCTTCTTCTTCCCGTCACCGAGACGCAACTGTCAGGCGGTGGTTTCTGCGGTTGTTGTGCTGCCTGATAGCAGTGCAACGAGGCTACGTCGAGCGCGGGCGAGAACGTGCCTGTTCCAGGTTCGTGCCAGATCAAGTCTGAGAGAACGGTGCCTATCCGCGATGATTGTTGGGTACTGATTTCTTTAAGTATCACGTTCGTTTTTCAACGAACGATCTGATTTGCGAATCTAACTCGTTTATTTTTGTTCTCCTACTTTGTTTGATCTTCGTTTACACCTGCCGCTGTTGCATGAACGACATTAATAAATATTAAAAACATCTACTACGGACCGTATATGGTATGCGGAACGTGCGGACACAACATTAATTACTCTCTCACGTGATCGTAAACTGAACTTGTCGTTGTTCTGAGCTTTTTTGAGTAATTCCTTAGGTGGTTGACAGAAAAAACACTTATCAATTACATGAGTAAAGAATCTTTCATTTAATTGAAACCATATGGTTTGTACAAGCAACCATAGAGCAACCATATTCTTAACTGAATGAACACTAATCAATTACATGAGTAAATAATATTCATTTATGTTGCCAATATCAAAGCAGAATAATTTGCAACTAAAAAATGTGAAAATTTATCCTTGTAAACTAAAACTACACGATGCACAAGAACTCAAAATGTGAAAGTTTCTCCTTGTAAACTAAAACTACACGCTCTCTTATGATTATACAATCAATTGATGGCTCAGTAGATTTTACGTTCCTCCTCCCCTTCCCATCGTTAGTTGTTCCTCATAGACAATTCTTTGTAGCTAAATTTTCTTTATCCTACACGGGTTTGGAAGGTGGTCGAGGTTGGTTCAATAGCATACATTTCTACAACATCACGGACAAACAACTGGGAACCAACAACCCTTTATCATACATCAACTATTGCAGCTAAAAGTTGCAGTGAGCGTAGTTGACAGCCAATAAATTAGGGAGTTGCCTACAACTACCCTTTGTCTTCCCAATCACGCATTGTCAAAATTTCCACCTGCATGGGAGTTTCTCCATTATGCATCCATTTTGGTCTAACGTATACAAGTGTTTCAACAAAAGAATGTGAGCGATGGAATGAAGGTTTAGTCTCAATACATTAAGCTAAATAACAACCTATCCACATTGGATCGACACAATTAAAAATAAAAAGCATGTTAATTATTCAAAATGAGGTAACTAAATGACAAAAGTTTTACATGGAGGGATCCCAACTAGAAATGGGTTTATAAAATTCAAAGGTCATTTCAGCGTGAAGTTCAAAACCAAACAACCAAGGTAAGAAATAATAGTTGACTATGGATGCATGTGCTATGTGTACTCGTGGAGTAGTTAATGCAATAATAGTTGACTATGGATGCATGTGCTATGTGTACTCGTGGAGTAGTTAATATGTCCTAAACCAAAATTAAAGTAAATTTATTTTTTTGAAAAGTGGGCCTATTATCTAATTAACCAAACTGGTCAGCAATAACATAGTTCATCACCGTTGGGGGCAAAGCGCAACCCGACGGGATACTACTGCGGTTGTTATCCAGTGCCATTTTGGCCACCGAATGAGCAACCATATTACAGGATCTAGGAACAAAATTAAAAGAGAACGCTATAAACGAACTTGTTAAAGACTTGATATCGTCAGCAATGAGACCCACAAGGTCCCTTCTTCTTGCCTCCATTGTCAGAGCAGTGATTAGCACCTGTGAGTCCGATTCAAAGATGACGTTGCGATAGTTTTTCCCCTCATCTTCCTCATGCAAACCCTGAGTGCCATGGCTTTTCCCAGTTCCGCAGAGACAGCTAGCTCTCGCTTCTCTGCAAACAGCTCCAGAACTGCTCTGTTAGAGTCTCGCAGTACTCCTCCTAGTCCGACGCCTCCCTGTGAATTGATGACCACGTCTGTGTTCAGCTTCATCTGCTCTAAGGGTGGTGGTGTCCATTTTACTCGGCGTATATGTCCTTCCTGCTGTTCCTCGTTAGCCATTGCTCTGTTTGCCTCTCTGTACTCTTGTATGATGCCGTGGAGCTTCATCGCGAGTGCAGGCCTGCTCGATTCTTTATTATTGAAAACAAAGTTGTTCCTCCATGTCCAGTTGCTCCATGCTATCGCCAGGGTATGGTCGGTCTCCTCTTTCGGTAGCTTGTCTTCCAGATAGAATAAATGATGTCCAGGTGATGCGTTTTGGACTTCCAGTAGCAGGTTGTGAGCCGGTGATGTCTCCCATGCTTCCCTCGCTCCTTTGCACTCATAGAGCATATGCGGTATTGTCTCCTTCTCCTCCTTACACACTGGACAGACGCCATCAGTATTACAGTACCGGTCCAATTAAAGCCTCCCCATAGTGGCTAGGCTTCCTGAACAGATTCGCCAAACGAAGTGGAATAGTCTAGGTGGCCATTCGGACTGCCAGACCCAGTGCGATATATGGTCATTTTGAGTTTGCTGCCCTTGTATGAAGCCTGCTTTTCCCAGGTGGCAGAGCCAGTAAGCAGATTTGGTGGTGAAATTCCCTTTCGGGTCCGGCCACCACACTGGGCTATCTGTCGGTGCTCTTCTACTCAGTGGTGTGTTCTTAATCTTCTGGATGATATCCGGTGCAAAGAGGGATTCTAGCGTGTCATTATCCCATCTGTTCCTTTCCACATTAATTAGTTCATTTACTGTCATGTTCTTTTCGTGAGGTTCCTGGCGGGCTGAGCTTAGACTCTCCAGATCATTGCAGATCCACCTGTTTGTCCATACGTTTAAGGACCTACCGTCACCTACTCGCCAACTCACTCCTTCCAGCACCACTGACTTGGCTCCCCAAATACTCCTCTAGGAGTAGCTCCGATTATGGCCCCTTGGGGCTGAAAGCAGAGAAGTTCTTGGGAAGTATCTAGCTTTAAGAATCTGGTAGACGAGGGAGTCGGTATTAGAAAGCAACCGCCATGCCTACTTGGCCAGTAAGGCCTGGTTGAAATTGTACAAGTCCCGAAATCCCATATCGCCTGCTTTTTTTGGTTTAAGAGGTCGGCCCAGCATTTCCATGATATTTTCCTTTCATCTCCTTTGCCCCCCCACCAGAAGTGTGCAATACAACTTTGAATCTCATGTAGGATTGTTGGAGGTATTTGTAAGACACTCATAATATAGGAGGGAATGGCTTGGGCTATGGACTTGATGAGAACCTCTTTGCCGGGTTTGGACAAGAACCTTTCTTTCCACCCTTGAAGTTTCTTCCAGACTCGTTCTTTCACAAAATTGAAAACCTGCCTTTTACATCTCCCTATAGATGTGGGGGGGGGCAAATACTTAGCATGTTTATCAACTTCGTGAATATTAAGGAATTCCTTCAGACAAAGTCTTGTCTCCTGGTGCACTCCCTTGCTAAAAGCAACTTCAGTCTTGTCATAGTTTATCTTTTGGCCCGATGCCTGTTCGTACTGGCTAATTATATTAGCTATTTTCAGGCATTCGTTCCGGGTTTCTCTAGTGAAGAGAATCCTGTCATCTGCAAAGAAAAGGTGGGAGACCCTAGTGCCACCCCTGCATACACTAACTCCATGGATAAGGTTGTGATTAACCTCATGGGAAATGGCAGTAGAGAAAGCTTCAGCACACAAAATAAAAAAGTAGGGAGAGAGAATGTCACCCTGTCTTAGGCCGCGGGAAGGCGTGATCTTCGTGGTCCGGTCTCCGTTAATGGCAAAAGAATGGCTCACTGATGACACACATTCATAAATTTTCTTCCTCCAAGTAGCAGAGAATCCCAGTTTTTCTTGTACATGATCGAGAAAATTCCATTCCACTCTATCATAGGCTTTCGACATGTCAAGTTTGATAGCCATACTTCCTTTCTTCTTCTTACCTTACAACTTCATTTTGTGAAAAAGCTCATACGCTATCAGGACGTTGTCTGTGATCAGTCTCCCTAGTATAAAAGCACTTTGATTTTCTGAAATCATTGCATTCATCATTGGTTTCAGTCTGTTTGCCAATATCTTAGTGACCTAGTTGTAAACCACATTGCACAAGCTAATAGGGCGATATTCTGACAAGCCAATGGGTTTTTCTACTTTGGGTATGAGAACAAGTAAAGTAGAGTTAACCTCTCCAATGCTCTGATTTCCTTTCCACCAGCCTTTTATGTAGTTTGAGATATCCTTCCCAACAATGTGCCAGAATTTTTGAAAAAAGACAGCCTTCATCCCATCTGGTCCAGGTGCCTTGTTTGGGTGCATTTATTTCAACGCAGTAGTTATTTCCTCATCTGTAATATCCCTTTCCAGGCGAGCATTCATATCATCCTGCACTCTTTGTTTGATGCCAGCTGTGGCTGATTCAAAATCCACCGGGTTCCCTGTAGTAAAGAGTTGTTGAAAAAAATCCTACACAATTTTATGGAGCTCTTCATCCCCGTCCTTCCACACCCCGTTGCTATCTTTTAAACCTTCAATGGTATTTCTTCTCCTCCTTTGTGTTTCTTTGTGGTGGAAATATTATGTATTCTTATCCCCCCACCCCCTTTCATCTCAATAGTTCTCGCCCTTGCACACCAGTAATCATCCTGCATTCTATGCCAGTACTCGAATTAAAGTAAAATATTATACAATAAACTCTAATATTGTGGGTATCCTTAAAGATTAGAAACTGAGGGGCTAGCAGACTGAACAAAATGTGTTAAACAAAGTACTCACTAGATATTGATAAGCACATAACACAGAAACAATTGACAAACTTGGATTTGCATATATGTAATAGGCAGTGCATCAAGTTTTAAGATGGTTGTATAAAATTCAAATAAACTATAGTTGGTTAGGTTTAGTAGGCTGTTAGTAAAGTCTTTGTTATGCTTCTTTGTTGTATTTCAAACCAAAAGGTAAAAAGTTTTAGTCCCATATTACTTGTGTTGGAGACTTCCCTCCTCCTTATATATGGACTCTTATCTTTAGTACAACTGAGGAATTAAAGGGGACAAGACCTGCACACGCGCATGGTGGGCCTTGCCAACGGGGTTTGGACCGGCCCGGTCCGGAAACCCTTTGACCGGGCGCGTCGGCACACGTCGCATCCTGCGTGCCGAGGGGGGGTGCAAATGCGGCCTCCCAGAGCCCCTTGTCCGGGCGCGGCCCCGACTTGGTTTTGCTCTTCGGTTCACTGAACCAATTTGAGACGTGCCGCAATTTTTTTGTCGCACCTCTTCATTTGGACGCTTCCAAACGGCGGCACAATTTGCAACTGCATCACAACTCTTCACGCACTTTTTCGTTGTTACTTATTCTTTGTCCTTCACTGTCGTTCGGCGCGGTTTTAACAACGTCTCTCGTTTTCTTCTTCCTCGCCTCTCCTCCTTCAGTATGTCCACTGGAAGGACGACCAGTTGCCTTTCGCTCGTCACCGTGACTGCGTGTGCGCACTTCACGTCGGCAAACGATGTTGGATCCTGGGAGTGTAGCCGCACAAGAGAGTATCGCACAGGCACTCGCCCTCGAGTACCGCGGAAATACTCTTAAGGGCAGTGCTCTCTGCACGCCTCAGTGAATCTCTGGTAAAAACTTTACTGTTAACGACTTACACCGCGGTTTGTACCCTATTATGAAAAACAATCTTAAGAGTAATATGTTTCTCTCATGGGTACTAATATGGAAGGTTATGAAACCCCCTTTACGCCTGTGATGCCATCAAGTAATAACAACAAAATCGTCATTGTTTCTACTATTTTGCAAACATCAATCCCTGATGTTACGAAAATTGAACAGTTTCATGGACAATAGTATAGGCGTTGGCAAGAAAAAATTATTACCGCTTTAGAAATTTCTAATGTCTCATTTGCTTTAACTGAACCTAAACCTGAAAATGATTCTGTTGATTGGGAAAAAGAAAGTCGCATTTGTCGACATGTGATTCTAAGTACATTATCTAACCAATTGTTTGACGCCTACTTTTCAATTAAAACTGCATTCGAAATTTGGGAAAGTCTGAACAAGAAATATATTCTAGAAGAGGCTTCTACCCAAAAATTTACTGTTGTAAATTTTCTAAACATTCATATGACTGAAGATAAAGATATAACAACTAAAATTCATGAATTTTAGATTTTACTTGATGATTTAAAAAATAAAAAAATTGATCTTCCTGAGTCGTTTGTTGTGGGTTCTTTAATTGCAAAACTACCAGGTTCTTGGAAACATTACAAGAATAATTTAAAGCACAAAAGAAAGACTATGTCACTGGTTGATGTAATAATACATATCCAAGTTAAAGATCAAAATCGTACTAGATAAAAATCTAAACTGAATAAAGAGTTGTCGTGTACTGCTAACTTTGTTAATAATGAAGTTAAAGAAAATAAAGTTTCTACTGATCAGTCTAAAAATAACTGGAAAAATAAGAAAGGGAAAGGAAAAAAGAATAAATATAAAGAAAACAAAGATATTAAGAAAAGTAATGTTTTCTGCTATGTTTGTGGCAAACCTGGTCATACTTCTCCTAAATGTTGGCATAGGAAGAAACAAGCAGTCTAGGATTTGAATGATACATCAACCAACCTTATCACGGAGGACGTATTTGTGGCATTTGTCAGCATTGTCAGTATGGGATCATTCCACCTGAACGATTGGATCATTGACTCGGGGGCTAGTCGCCACATCAGTGGCAACAGAGATGACTTTGTGACCTACACTGAGGTAGGGCAGGAGGAACATCGGGTTTTCATGGGCAACTCTACTGCTTCTCCTATGACTGGAAAGGGTAATGTCATGATCAAGATGACTTTTGGAAAAATTCCGTTGATCAAAGATGTGTTGTTTGACCCAGATATCCATGTTAATCTAATTTCTATTTCTCAACTTGTTAAGTTTGGGGTGAAAGTGTCCTTTGAATCAAACAAGGTCATTCTCACCAAGTCTAGAGACTACTTGGGCATGGGTTACTGCTCTAA
Organism: Alisma plantago-aquatica; assembly: GCA_963693085.1. Classification (NCBI taxonomy): domain Eukaryota; kingdom Viridiplantae; phylum Streptophyta; class Magnoliopsida; order Alismatales; family Alismataceae; genus Alisma; species Alisma plantago-aquatica. Next base: position 67,346,816 of record OY856411.1, on the reverse strand, counting down.
TGGGCTCTTTCTGCTAAATGTACCAAACTCTTCTACTAATGAAATAAGTCATTCTTCTTATATCGTTGATTCTTTTGATATATGGCATAATAGATTAGGACATGTCAATTTTAAATATTTATAGTGCATGAAATCTTTAGGTTTACTAAAGGATATCAATGGTGTTGTTTACTTAAATAATAAATGTCAAATATGTGCTGAAACTAAATCTACTAAGAAACCGTGTCCTCAAATTTCACATAGAAATTTCAAATTTCTAGATTTAATTCACACTGATCTTGGATATTTAAAAGGAAATCTATCTAGAGGTGGGAAGCGTTTCTACATCATTTTTGTAGATGATTTCTCGTGATATACAAAATTATATTTACTACATTCAAAGGATGAAGCTTTTGGAATGTTTGTTAAACATAAAATAGAAGTAGAGAATCAAGTTAATAAGAAAATAAAACGTCCTCGCTCAGATAAGGGTGTGAATATGATTGTTCTCCTTTTAATGATTTTTGTGTAAACCATGGTATTATACATGTATACACACCTCCATATTTGCCTCAATCAAATGGAATTTTTGAACGTAAAAATAGAACTCTAAAAGAAATGATGAATTCTATTTTAATCAATTCAGGTGCACCCAACAACTTGTGTGGGAAGTAATTTTGTCATCTTGTTTTCTTCAAAATTGCATCCGTAGTAGGAGGACAAAGAAGACACCATATAAATTATGGAAAGGATATCCTCCTAATTTGAAATTTCTCAAAGTGTGGGGGTGTCTTGATAAAGTTTTATTAATTGAGCCTAAGAAATGAAAATTGGGAGCTAGAACCCTAGATGGTATTTTTATAGGTTATGCTTAGAATAGTGCAACATATAGATTCTTAGTTATTAGAAGTGGCAACAATGTTGTAGAACCTAATACAATTGTTGAATCTAAAAATGCTGAATTTTTTGAGTATATTTTTCCTACGAAAACTCCCTTAGAAAACTTATCTAATCATTCAAATGAAATTTTAGAGAATATTCCAAGTGCGTCCAATTCTAATGATATTTTAAAACCTGATGATATAGAACCTAGAAGATCCACTAGGATGAGGAAGGAAAAGAATCTTAGTGATGATTTCTATTTTTTTATAGTGGATAATGACCCTCAAACTTACAACGATGCTATTAATTCAACTGATTCCTCTTTATGGAAGGAAGCAATAAATTATGAGATTGAATCTATATTATCTAATCATACATGGGAACTAGTGGAACTTCCACCAGGTATTAAAATCATAGGATGTAAATGGATATTTAAAAGAAAATTGAAAATAGATGGGACTGTAGATAAATATAAAGCTCGTTTGGTTGCCAAAGGATATAAAAAACAAAAGGATATTGACTATTTTGATACCTTTTCTCCTGTAACTAGAATCTCTTCAATCAGAATTTTAATTGCTTTGGCATCTATTAAGAAATTAATTATTCATCAAATGAATGATAAAACTACTTTCTTGAATGGAGATTTGGATGAATAAATTTATATGAATCAACCCGAAGGTTATGTAGTTCTGGGAAAAGAACATATGGTATGTAGACAAATCAAATCTCTATATGGCTTGAAACAAGCACCTAAACAGTGGCATGAGAAATTTGATAAGGTAATTGTATCATACGGGTTCCATATAAATGAAGGAGATAAATGTATATATTCTAAAGTTTGATAACCAAGGTTGTGTTATTATATGTCTCAATGTAGATGACATGCTTATTTATGGCACTAATATTGATATTATAAATAGTACAAAAGGCTTCTTGGCTTCTAATTTTGACATGAAAGATATTGGTGAGGCAGATGTAATTTTAGGAATTAAACTCCTTAAAAATGATGATTGCATCATGCTATCCCAAGAACACTATGTTGAGAAAATCCTCAAAAGGTTTTTAATGTTTGATTGTAAACCAGTAAGTAAACCTTTTAATTCTAATTGCAATCTTAAGAAAAATAAAAGTACTAGTGTTCAACAAGTCAAATATGCACAAGTAATTGGAAGCCTAATGTACTTAATGTATTGCACTCGTCCGGATCTAGCATATGTAGTGCGGAGATTAAGTAGATATACTCAAAATCCTAACAATGATCATTGGGATGCTCTACATAGGGTTTTAAGATACCTTAAAGGCACAATTAATCATGGATTGATTTTTTGTGGATCTCCAACGGTGCTAGAAGGATATTGTGATGCCAATTGGATTTCTGATTTAGATGAATTGAGATCTACAAGTGGTTACATCTTCACTATGGGTAAAGGTGTTGTGTCTTATAAATCTTCCAAGAAAACTTGTATAGCTCGTTCGACTATGGAATCTGAGTTTATTGCCTTAGAAAAGGTTGGAATCGAAGTTGAATGGCTAAGACATGTTCTAATGGATCTTCCCATTTGGGAGAAACCTTCTCCACCAGTGTTTATACACTGTGATAATCAAGCTGCCATAGCAAGGGCTAAACACAAAGTTTACAATGGGAAGAGTAGACATATTCATCTATGTCACAATATTGTGAGGCAGCTTCTATGGGATATCATAATCTCTATGGATTATGTAAAGTCAGAATTAAATTTGGCCGATCCTCTGAAAAAGCCATTAAGTCAAAGACTAGTGAGTGAAAATCGAGGAGAATGGGATTATGCCCATACCAGATGTCGAAGTGATGGATACCCAACCTTCATGAACGGTGATCCCAGGAAGAAGGTTCAATGGGAAAAATGAAGTCACTGGATGACTCAATGTGTTGTAATAAATGTATCTCATTCTTATGATGTAAACAATGATTTGCAATGATTCGACTGGATATATTTCTTAATGGATTTCATAGCCATTAATGGTGGTGTATATATAGCAATATATGCTTGATGAAAGTCCAACTATATGAGTGTGGAGTCGGGCCGCTCCTGTTGAGATTTGGGCAGATCTCTAGAGCATTCATGAATTTTCCCAATAGGCGCATGGCCTAAAGGTGCCAATCCGTAAGAAAGCTAATTGATTTTATGAATGTCATGTGAGTAATGTACCTCTAATCAGATAAAGGAGGAATTGATTCAAGAACATAGTTTCACCAATCTTCTACAGATTACGTACATCAACTCTATGCTTTAGTTCAAAGAACTCAGTTCTACCAAAGCTTATGCATGTCATTTGTTTAAGTTCTTTCAGTGGTCAACTCGGATTTCAATATTATTTTGTTTTGAAATAGTGGGGGATTGTTATGCTTCTTTGTTGTATTTCAAACCAAAAGACAAAATGTTTTGTCCCATTTTGCTTGTGTTGGAGACTTCTCTCCTCCTTATATATGCACTCTTATCCATAGTACAATTGAGGAATGAAAGGGGACAAGTCCGATGCACGCGCATGGTGGGCCTTTCCAATGGGGTTTGGACCGGTCCGGTCTGGAAACCCTTTAATCGGGCACGTCGGCGCACGTCGCATCCCGCGCATGGGGGGGTGCAAATCCGGCCTCCCAGATCCCCTTGTGTGGGTGCGACCCCAGCTTGGTTTTGCTCTTCAGTTCACTGAACCAAATCGAGACATGTGTCGTAATTTTTTTATCGCACCTCTTCGTTTGGACGCTTCCAAATGGCAACATGGTTTGCAACTGCAACACAACTCTTCACGCGCCTTTTTATTGTTACTTATTCTTTGTCCTTCGCTATCGTTCGACACAGTTGAACAATGTCTCTCGTTTTCTTCTTCCTCACCTCTCCGCCTTCAGTCTGTCCACTGGAAGGACGATCGGTTGCCTTTCGCTCGTCGCCGTGACTGTGTGTGCGCGCTTGACGTTGGCAAACGTTGTTGGATCCTGGGAGAGTAGCCGCGTAGGACACTATTGCACAGGCGCTTGTCGTCGAGTACCACAGAAATACTCTTAAGGACAGTGCTCTCTGCACGCCTCAGTGAATCTCTGGTAAAAACTTTACTGTTAACGGCTTACACCGCAGTTTGTACCCTATTACAAAAAATAGTCTTACATTCCAACATGATCAAAATATCCCCATCTCTACAGGACAGCAGAATAATCTTGTTGACAACAAAAACACCAACGCAACACATAACAAGCAGGTGATAGTTGTAGGTATTCATCTTGGTAAACGTCATAAAATGGATTTGACCATGTAGCATATGGGTTTTGCACTCCCGGGTTAAAGAAACTTAAAATCACAAGCTCGTAACATGTTCAGCGGAAAATCCTTACTCCAAGCATAGACATGACCAATACAAAATTAGTATGGAAAGCACAAGATAACAATAGGAAAACCAGCATGTGCAATGTTATTTGCTCAATCTAGTAAACAAAAGACTATGTCCACTCGTGCTCAACCCTAAGACTTTAAAACCCATTGAAAAGACAAACTGGGCCAACAAATAAATATTATAGGATTTCAATTCATATTGCAGTGTAGACACGTGTACATCCATGTCTGTATAGAACATAAGTCATTAAATCATGTGATAATTCCTTGTGTACAAGTTCTAATTATTACATAAATTGTAAGAAACCTCTATTAATCGATTGGGAATATTTCTTCTTTGGGATCAACATAAGATCAACAGTGCACATTTGTTATTTCTTATAATTAAGATGCAACAACGTTGAAGAATCACCAGCTAGACTTACAAACATTCTTATTACAACAGTAGCAAAAGTTATAGTTGCCTACTGGCTAGGTGGCTAGGTGGCTAGGTGGTGGCCTATAAGACTGAGAGCGTAGATGTCTAAGAGACTGCATGCCACTGGCTAGGTGGCACAGGCATTGCACCATTTTCATTATTTTGTACATGATTTGGATAAGTTAGATGCATATTAAATATGATTATAAGTACATTAAAGAAATTTATATTGGATTTCTTTAAACTTGAACCAAGACTAAATTTTACCTAGATCACGCTTAGGATAAGCTAATATTGACCTTTAACCTAAATTTGACCTAGCTACTTCTTTAACCTATATAAAACATGTTTGACCCAATTGTAACTGAATTCAACTTAAAGTAACCCAATTTATCCCAAAAATGACCTTGCATGACCTAATTGGGGCCTCAATCAGCCTATATGGTCCAAAATGAGCTAGATTGGGTCTAAATAGCTCAAGGGGCCCACCTAGTCCACTTGGGGTCCTAGGCACCTAGACTTTCACACTTACTCTAGATCACCATTGATAGTATAGGCTAAATAAGATAGATGATTTCTATATAGAATTGCTACAATTAATAATAGCATTTTTATTCCATAAAGAATGACTTTAGGGAAGTGGGGTCCATCCTATTGACCAAAAGCTTGTAGAAAATGTGTATCGCTCAAATCCCCACATTGATAGGTCAATATTTTTTCTCATTCAAAGATGTTTTCACAAACTTCTCGCGCTTACACTATATCGTAGCATTTCAAGCTCGTGTAGTGTATGTCCATTGTTGAAGAAGTTTTTATAAATTTAGCAAATTTCCTTTGATGACCTACCATGAAAATTGGTAGAAGCACCCAAGTAGTTCTTGAGCCTAGCACAATGTCTATATTAAGCTCTACAACAATCCAACTCTTGAATCATGTACAAACTATGGATCCCCAATCCCGTTATCTATTGGTCGGGTGATCGAGTGCCAACCTACCCATATGTAGTGTTGATATTGTTCTCTTAAATCATCGTAGGAAAATGGCCATTATATTCTCCATCTTCTTCATAGTGATCTTAGTCACCCCATGGCTAGGAGGGAATAGATAGGCATAAAGGATGCCATGTGCTTTACTAAGGTCATGCGGTTGACAAGGGATAAAAGCCTGAGCTTCTAGTTCGCCAACCTTGCTCCATCCCATGTACCAACAACTTGAAAAATGCTTCTTAGACCACCCTGGGAAGAGTGGAGTGCCCAAGTACCAGATGTTGGTAGTGGATCATGTGAACCCCATCTCCCATTGTGTGCGTCCAACTAAATCCTAATTGTCTTTGTGCACAAAGAGTTCTACTTTTCTTTCCTAATCAATCGCCCAAATGATAGCTCGTACACCCTTATTAATTCCACTAATGTCTACAGTGAATACACTCACAAATTGGAGAAAAGTTACATCGTCTGTGAAAAGTAGGTGCGAAGGCGTCTCATTCTCTCCTCGTCATCACCCAATTCTTCATCGCCACCTACATCAACTCAGGTTTTTTCGACCATATGGCTCGGAAACATACTTTGAATATTTTTTTATCACAATGTCAGACACAGCTTGGACACTTTACAGACACATCCAAGACACGCCATCCCAACCCACTTAAGCCTAAGTGTATAAAAAAATGGAACAATAAGGAATAACATACTTATAAATAAGTAGATTTTATTTATAGTAGCTTTGAACGTATATCAACCATTTTTTTATATACCGCGATAAGGGGAACTAATTCTATGCAATATTTTTCTAGGAGTGCTACATGTTTGACATGGAGAATATCATCCAAAATAATTGCTAGAAAAAAATATCTACATTTCTATTATTTTACTCACTTCACCAGTTAATGCACCCATTTACCCATAGGGTAAATGGGTGCAAGTAAGGATAGTGTAAAGGTTCTAATAAAGAGAGAAATAACCCTATTGGCACCCATAAGTTGATGCATGTTTGGAGTGATAAGAATAATAGGTTGCATGAGAAAGGGTAGTGTAACTTCCTAAACAATTATCTTATTGTAAATTGTTTAAATTGGGTTTGAAATTTTTAATCTAACATGCCTTGATGGGTTAGAACCAAGGATTCTAAGAATGTGAAATTTGTGAATCATTTGATTGTAATAAATGAGATTTTGGCATTTCCCTATACTTATTTTGACAATTTAAGCAAGTATTTTAGGTTATCTAAATGAAAGATACATATACCTACCGCACAATGGTTGCATACGTGAAAGAATATAAGTTGGGTTCAATCTACACCATTTAATATGTGGTTTCAAAGCTACATTACAATATGTGCCCAAAAATATCCACATGAACAATATCAAAAATGCATTTAGAGGTAATATCTTTCTTAGCAATGAACATAGAGAGGGTTTGTTTGCCCAATTGGCAAGATCCAAAAAAAGTCTTAACAGTTAAAGAAGGAAATAAATGTTTCAACTTCAAAGTAGATGGGTGGCCAAGTCGATAGTGCCACTGAATCCCGATGACAGATGTCGAATGTAGAGCAGTCACTAATGTCCTTGTATCCAAGTAGTAGAGCCCATCTAGTCCCTCATGGCCAAACTAATTTTTTTCTTTGTTCGAAAATCCTTCAAAACACAACCAGCTAAAGGATCAAATTTAATTGAGTATTTATGGCTCACACAATTTTACTAACATAATGTAGATTAATAGGAAATCTCAAAATATATAAGACATATTTTAGATGCAAGTTTTAAGAAAATGAAATTGTCCCAATCCCATGAACAACTATTTGAGAGCCATCGGCTATCGTAACTGGAGGAAGCTGAGTGGATTTAGTAAGGGCAGAAAATAAATTAATGTTACCAAACATATGGACTGAAGCAATATAGTCAATACATCATTTATTTTTACCAACACATGGAGCAGGGAGCTTGGAAGATAAGCCGACCTCTGATGTAGACGGGATCTGTGACATGCATTCTTGGAAGAATTTCTCAAACTCAGATCAGACCCAAGCAAGCGAGGGTGTAGTTAGGGGTTGATCAAAAGCAGAAGAATCAGCATGATCATCTACAGTGACTTAGTTAGACAAAACAGGCTTGTCATGTTTAATCCAACAGCGGTCTTCATTATGATGTTCTGCAAAACCGGCGACCAATAGGTTGGCCCAGACCTTGTGTTGTAGAAGATTTGCACCATGTTGTAGGAGGGCAACAACCACGACCATGGCCAGAGTTATAATCACTAGTGTGGACAACAAGAGCAGGGGTTCTCAACAATAGCGGTAGTAGTCACGGATGGTAAACGTTGAACGCATTTAAGCACATCCCTAAGTGTAGGTAGAGGATCACTAGAGAGTATTTGATCAACAACTCTACAAAGGGATCTAGCGATCACTACTAGAAAGGGGACTAGTTGGGATGGGTCAGATTCATCATTTTTTACGGCTGGCCAGAATCGTCGGTTACCTCCTTCAAATACTGAATTTCTATCTTCCACCTCTTCAGCCCATTCACAACAACAAACCAAGTCATTTACTAAATTTTATTTATAAATGAAATTACAATATAAGTGAAGTGGAGGAAGGATTACAAGACTTGGAAATTATCTAAGGAGAAGAAATTCGAGCTAAGACACTTCTTACAACTATAACTAATCTCAATAAGTAAGGGGAGCTCTTTGGGTGGACGGTGTTGTGGCTATCACAACTCCTGCTTTCTTCTTCAACTTCTGTGCCTTTTATAGGAACTTTGGATGGAGTGGACGAAGTTCATTGGCTCGCCATTTTCTTTCTTCCATTTGTGTCTTTGACAAGTGTTTGTTGATGATGTAGTGGACAAATTTGATGTGTTTGCCACTTGTTCATTCAACCTTGTGCCCTAGACAAGTGTTTGATGCCTTTCTTGTTGTATGCATGCAATAAAATATTGTTGTCCTCTTCTCCATTTGTTTTTTATGGAGATGTCACTTCCATGTTTGAGTGACTTCATTTTTTATAGATGGAATCTTAAGCAAAATGTATCAAATATTTTACTTTTACTTTTACCACATCATGGTTTCTATTCACCTTTTATCTTTTACCAGACTGTTATTTATTATTTACTTTTACCATTTATTCATTACTTTTTTACAGTCTGGTAACTATTTTTTCACTTTCTTCCTTTTTTCCATCTTCTTTAATTTCAGATTTATTTGAGTCTTGTGGACTATTTTCATAAATAACTTTTGACATTTCTTCAAATACTATAAATTGTAGTTGATTATCTTCAATATTTGGATTTTCAATTTGAATTTTTCTAGTCAACTCTTGCTTTAGTTGACTAAATGAAAACATTCTATTTGTTTTAGTTTCTTGGTTATGTTGGGATCCAGAAACTAGTATGGGAATCAATTTTCCCTAAAATGGGATCAATATTAAACTTGTCCCACCATTTGACATATATTTGTCTTTCCAGAATTGGTGGTAATTCAATTGTTTCTTTCTCCCATTTCCATGGTATAATCCATGGTATTCCATGAGAAGAGATATATTTCATAATATTTAGATCTTCCTTAATAAGATCATTTCCATAATATTTTTCCTTAATATTATGGGGAGTATTTCTCTTATTGGCCCAAAATTTTGCCAGAATTTATAGAAAAACAAACTCGGAAATTTGGCTTGTAATGACCATTTTACTAACCATATGTGACTCATTAATGTATTCTGAACATATAATTTTTTTTCCATATATTTTGATAATCCCAATAATTGTAATATTGGGGTTGATAGAATTTTATGAATCGTCATGGAATATTAGGGTTTCCTTCTTTATTCCATTCAGATAACATGATTATTTTTTGAATTTTTAGTTGAGAAAATTACAAGTTTCTTTTTGTGGATTTATCTCTATAATTATGAAAAACTTTTACATTTCATGTTTCTAAAAGTATTTTTTCATAGTATATTTGGTTTTTCCCAGGTAGGGTGGGAATATGATTGTATCCTTTAGGCAAATATTTATTTATTATATATTCAATTCCTTTTGAGAGATCCACATTTTCAAGAATAGGTACCTCTTCAGATGATTTTAGGATAAATTCAGATGATACTTTAGTTGATGAATCAACTTCCATTTTTTCTATATTTTCCTTCTCCCTCCTTGTTTGTGTTATTGCGAGAGGACTTTGTTTAGTAGCTAGAATCGATGTCATCATGCTAGTCATTTTTTTTGGTTGGTCAAAAATCATGTTGCTATAATATTTCCAAAAACATTGGGTACAAAACCTTGCACCCCCTTTACAAACAGGGATGAAACATCCAAAAAAAGAAGCAACGAGATTTTAATAAAGACCTCCTGAAAGGAAGAGGAGAAGAAGAACTATGTCTGCTACAGAAAGACACAAACTCCTACCAATTACTATGGGGCAACAGCCAGCACAGCCAAAATAACACTAACAATAAAAACACCTTCAAGATGTGCCATCTTGGAAGTCTGACAACTTACATAGTTACTGGAGCAGTCAGAATCTTCAAGAAGAGACACAAATCATCATCCGCCATCAAACCTTCAGGTCTCTATATGAATGAGCATGAGCAACCATCAAGGACACCCTTACTGCTGAGCACTAAAGAGCATCATCCAGAACCAGGGATGAACCCAGGTCAGCAACAACCAAAATGCAGGAGACTAATACAAAAGGATCCTTCCATGAACTGACCATCGAACGGTATCCTTGAATCAGATAACTACCTTTCCACCACTGGAATTTGACTCATTTCCTAAAAATATGAAATCTAGGTAGGAATCCAGTCTCTCTTCAACCATCGACAATCAATATATTTCTGGACCATACGAGCTCAACTACTCGCAGCAAAAGGAGGGATCCAAAGGAGAGAAGAAGTAGAAATCTGCCCCCCTTGAACCATTCCCACATGAGGCTCCTGCTTACATAGAAGCACTTCATCAAACACCTAGAAGGCGTTCAAACACTCATCTGTAGAGAAAACACGCAATAGGGGGAGAATGGAATCAGCCCCCTGCCACCATAGAGTCGCTAACGAGAACCCCTTGGAGGGTACTGACGTTGCTGACTATCGATTTGATCTCCAGACTGAACCTCCCAATGTCCAAAGAAGAGGGCCTGACATCGAGGCTGAGGAGGGAGGCGTCATTTTTAGGAGATTTTGCAGAAGCCTGATGGCGAGTCACCCATCCATTGACCAGCCGGAAGTGCCAACTCCAAGCACATGCCCAAACTGGGGAAGAACCCGAGTTGGGGATGAATCGCCTATATGGCAAAGGGGATGGTGCCAGAGCCTGGAGAAGGATGCTCCATCGATCGTGGAGGACGTCACAAGAATCCACCCACTGACAGGGTCGCCAAGGTCCTTCCCAACTATTATCGAGGTTCGCAACGCCCTGGATAAGCCAACAACTCATGGAAGAAAGACAAGGCCGCAAGTGAAAGAGGGGAGAAGCACCCCTCAACACCCGCGATAACGATGCAGTAGCATGAAACCTTGATCTAGAGGGGGAAAACTTCTCTCCAACCATCACTCTTAAACATAGTGGAGTTGACCAGGACATAATGTTGTCGCAGACCCAGATCAAGGCTCTACGCACCTAAACCATCACTCATCTCCCTAGCTAGTCGAGAACTGCCCCAGCGATTTGGGTTAGACCGCTCCTGACTCCGGAGATCAGTTTCAACCTACAACCTGTAAGCCTCGACCATGGCCGTTGAAAGCCTCAACCTAGTCTTTTTGAAGACAATTTCCCTGCAATAATTCTCTTGATAAGAAATCAGGTAAAAAATTATTTTCTCCTTTTATGAATTCTATATCAAAATCAAATATAGATAATATTGATTGCCATCTATCAAATATTTGCTTTGAGGCAAGATTTTTAACATCCTTTTCTAAGACAAATTTAGTTGATTTACAATCTACTCTTAATAAAAATTTATTATTTAAAAGATCACCTTGAAATTTTGTAATAGAGTTCTATGGCTAATATTTATTTTTTTTATAGTTGGATAATTTTTCTGGTTTCATTCCACACTCCTGAGGTGTATCGAACCAAATGTTCTTTGTTATCAATTTTTTTCTGAAGAATTCCTCCATATCCTATATCTGATGCATCTGTTTCATCTATTTTATAGGCCTTTGGGTCAACGATATTTAAACATGGTAACCTTTCAACTTTTGATTTTATTCTTTGAATAGCCTTGGTGTGATCCATGGTCCAACTTGGTGGAATCTTTTTTAGTCTATCTTTAAGGAGTTTTCTAACTAGTGTCAGATTTTCATAGAAACTAGATATATAGTTTAAGCGTCCTAAGAATCTTTAGAGTTGTTTTTTCTCTAGGATTTCATCTGGGAATTTGTTAGCAAAATCCATGGATCTTATTATAGGTGGTACAGTTCCCTTTTCTATTCTGTAATGCTTGTTTGAAATCGTTTCATCTTTTTAGCGAAAACTACTAGTCCATTATGTTTTACTATTTGAAAGAATGTGTTTAGGTGTTTCCAATGATGGTCACAGTCTTTAGAGAAAATAAGTACATCATCAATATAGACTATACTAAAAGAAATATATGGATTAAATATCTCATTCATTATTTTTTGGAATTCTGATGGAGCTTTTTTTAGCCCAAAAGGCATAACATTCCATTCATAGTGACCAAAAGGTACTGTGAAGGTAGTTTTTTTATCTATCTTCTTCACTTATTTGTATTTGCTAGAATCCATATTTCATATCAAATTTTGAGAAGATATTAGCACCATGTATTCTTTTTATTAGATCGTGTTTATTAGGAATCGGATATTTTATCCATTAGATTACTTTATTTAGAGGTTTGTAATTAATAACAAGTCTAGGAGACCCTCTTTTTATTTTAGATGCATTTTCTACATAGAAGGCAGCGCAACTCCATGGAGAGGAGATAGGTCTAATTAATTTATTTGTCTCAAGTTCTTTTATTTAATTTTTACATATTTTTAAAAGTCATTGATTCATTTAGATGGGTCTAGCTTTTGTTGGGATTTTAGTTTCATCAAAATTGTTAATGTATGGTAAAGTAACTTCATGTTTATTTCTATGCTAGAATGTTGAGGGTAGTGTGAAGCATATTTCTTTTTCAACTTTTTCTTGAAATTTTATTATTAGTTTTTGAAAACTACTACTTTTGATTTTATTATGAATTCTTTTAGTTTCTATTTCTGTGTTAAGTTCGTTAATGAAGTTTTCATTGTATTTAATTTAAGTGTTTATTTGTTGTAGAATTGATACTTTGGGTTCATTTTTGAACTTAAAGGTAATCATTTTTCCATTTATATTATCATGAATTCCTTTTGTATCCATATAATAGGTAGTATTTTATTCAGGAATGGTTTCCCTATGATTATATCCTCAGTTATATTTTTGGCGAGCATGAAAATAGTTTTAATACATGCATGTTTTATTCAAACATGGACATTAGGGATTTAATAATTTATTTGTAATTTGTCATAAGTTCATGAATTAACATTGTGTGGTTTTTTCAAAATATTTGGTTGGTATTAGACCTTCTCTAATGCAGTTTGTGTCTGCTCTAGAATCAAATAAATCTAGTTTCTTAATAGTGAAATCTGGATTAATTTTAATTATGACATCTCCCTTCCATTTTATTTTTATATATTGTTGGTTGATATATATTTAGGGATTTGTTTTTAGATTTATCTTGTATGTTGTTATCTTGGCTTTCTGAATTTTCATATGTATTTTTAGTTTCTTTAAAATCTTTTATCCCTTTTTTAATAATTTTTTGCTTTCTTTTGAAGTCTTTTAGAGTCGATTGTTTTTCAGTTATTCTTTTAGTATCATATGAAATATTTTGGTTTGGACTACCTTTAGAGTTGATTTATTTTTATTCATTTTGATATATTTTGAAAATAATTTTAATTTTTCTTGTTCATTTTTAACATTATTAATTAGTTTCAAGAATGAAGTATTGTTCTATGTTTAATACCTTTACAAAGTACTCTTCACTTTCTTTACTTTTAGTTTTATATAGATCAGTTACTTTATCAATCATGTGTTTATTGTTGAAAGAATGATAAATTTCTTCTTTGAATTGTAGATTACTCTTGTTTGTAATATTTTGGACTGGCAGGTTCTCAGGAGGGTTTTCATGATGCAATGGTCTAATTTTATTGTCAGATTTATTAGGCTCATACCAAGGTGGAACAAGCCTATAGATTTTTTCTTTAAGTTCTTTGATATAATAAGTTTTATACCATTCAAAGAAATGCATATTTTTTCTATGGTGTTGCATTTGTGAATACCATTTTTCTCTAATGTAATCTCTTTCTTTTTTCTATAAAAGTTTTCACAAAATTGTTTTGTCTTGAACTGATTTCTATAGGATAAAAATTCTTCTCTTAGATTTTCTTTGTCGATGATGTAATTATTTTATTTTTCATTGAATTACTTTCATTTATGATTTGAAGGGTATTTAGCGTTTCATTGATGCCTGCTGGTGAGTTAAGCATTTTATTCAACATATTTTCTTATTTCTATTGAGATAATTTTTAAATAGCCTTGTGAAGATACTGTTTCAAAAAATAAATAGATCTAAGGCTTAAATCTTAAAAAAATTAAAACCAAAGGATATTGATATAAATAATGATATTATTGAGAAATATTATTCTCTTTAGTCAACAAATAGAATATTTTCATAAATATAATTTCTGGATCCCAACATAACCAAGAAACTAAAACAAATAGAATGTTTTCATTTAGTCAACTAAAGTAAGATTTGACAAGAAAATTTAAATTTGAAAATCCAAATATTGAAGATAATCAACTACAATTGATGGCCTTTAAAGAAATGTCAAACGTTATGGACGAAAATAGTCCAGAGGTCTCAAATAAATCTGAAATCAAAGAAGATGGAAAAAAGGAAGAAAGTGAAAAAATAGTTATCGAACAGTAAAATTTTTTTGGTAAAAAGGTAATGGATAAAAGGTAAAAGTAAAAAAATAGTCTGGTAAAAAATAACAGGTGAATAGAAACAATGATATGGTAAAAGTAAAAGAAAAATATTTGATACATTTTTCTTAAAATTCCATTTATAAAAAATGTAAGTCATTCAAACATGGAAGTGACATCTCCCTAAAAAACAAATGGAGAAGAGGACAACAATATTTTATTGCATGCATACAACAAAAAAGGCATCAAACAGTTGTCTAGGGAATAAGGTTGAATAAACAAGTGGAAACACATCAAATTTGGCCACTACATCATCAGAAACACTTGTCAAAGACACAAGTGGAAGAGAGCAAATGGCAGGCCAAGGAACTTTGTCCACTCCATCCAAAGTTCCTATAAAAGGCAAAGAAGTTGAAGAAGAAAGAAAGAGTTGTGATAGCCGCAACACTCTTCCGCCCAAAGAGCTCCCCTTTCTTATTAAGCTTTGTTATTATAGTAGGAAGTTTCTTAGCTCGAAATTCTCCTCATAAGATAATTTCCAAGTCTTGTAATCCTTACTCCACTTCACTTATATTGTAATTTTGTCACTTCCAAGTAATGTGAAGGAAGTTTTATATCTATATTCTTCACTTATTTGGATATACTTGTGTCTCTTTCTCTCTATAGGGGTGAGAGTTTGGGGTCTGCCTTCTTGGGGTTCTAGGGTCTGAGGCCTCCTTGTCATAGTGGTAGCCCGTTGTACCCGTTTAGCCGTTGTAGGCATTTAGGGTTTTGTAGGGCTAGGTTTAGCTATTGGCATGTCACATATTATCTCCATTGAAATCCATATCCCAACTCTTCTATATTAGAATTCATCCCTAAAGACCAATGGAAAGAATACTCTCCAGAATTTCTTCCAATTCCCATATAAACCTTTCCATAGTTCGAACAATGTTAATAAAAAATGTGAACAAATTTATTTTGAAAATATAGAACAATCCATTAAAAATTGGGAAATGCCTAAAGTTCCCAGAAAAGACATTTACTTTAAAGGTGGTTTTCAATTCATATCCAAGTATTACATCAAAAATATTAAAAAACTATATCAACTTCTTTGCCTTTTATAGGAACTTTGGATGGAGTGGACGAAGTTCCTTGGCTCGCCATTTTCTTTCTTCCATTTTTGTCTTTGACAAGTGTTTGTTGATGATGTAGTGGAGAAATTTGATGTGTTTTCCACTTGTTCATTCAACCTTGTGCCCTAGACAAGTGTTTGATGCCTTTCTTGTTGTATGCATGCAATAAAATATTCTTATCCTCTTCTCCATTTGTTTTTTATGGAGATGTCACTTCCATGTTTGAGTGACTTCATTTTTTATAGATGGAATCTTAAGAAAAATGTATCAAATATTTTACTTTTACTTTTACCACATCATGGTTTCTATTCACCTTTTATCTTTTACCAGACTGTTATTTATTATTTACTTTTACCATTTATTCATTACTTTTTTACAAAAACTTTTTTACAGTCTGGTAACTATTTTTTCACTTTCTTCCTTTTTTCCATCTTCTTTAATTTCAGATTTATTTTAGTCTTGTGGACTATTTTCATAAATAACTTTTGACATTTCTTCTAATACCATAAATTGTAGTTGATTATCTTCAATATTTGGATTTTCAATTTGAATTTTTCTAGTCAACTCTTGCTTTAGTTGACTAAATGAAAACATTCTATTTGTTTTAGTTTCTTGGTTATGTTGGGATCCAGAAACTAGTATGGGAATCAATTTTCCCTAAAATGGGATCCATATTAAACTTGTCCCACCATTTGACATATATTTGTCTTTCCAGAATTGGTGGTAATTCAATTGTTTCTTTCTCCCATTTCCATGGTATAATCCATGGTATTCCATGAGAAGAGATATATTTCATAATATTTAGATCTTCCTCAATAAGATCATTGCCCATAATATTTTTCCTTAATATTATGGGGAGTATTTCTCTTATTGGCCCAAAATTTTGCCAGAATTTATAGAAAAACAAAATCAGAAATTTGGCTTGTAATGACCATTTTACTAACCATATGTGACTCATTAATGTATTCTGAACATATAATTTTTTTTTCCATATATATTGATAATCCCAATAATTGTAATATTGGGGTTGATAGAATTTTATGAATCGTCATGGAATATTAGGGTTTCCTTCTTTATTCCATTCAGATAACATGATTATTTTTTGAATTTTTAGTTGAGAAAACTACAAGTTTCTTTTTGTTGATTTATCTCTATAATTATGAAAAACTTTTACATTTCATGTTTCTAAAAGTATTTTTTCATAGTATATTTGGTTTTTCCTAGGTAGGGTGGGAATATGATTGTATCCATTAGGCAAATATTTATTTATTATATATTCAATTCCTTTTGAGAGATCCACATTTTCAAGAATAGGTACCTCTTCAAATGATTTTAGGATAAATTCAGACGATATTTTAGTTGATGAATCAACTTCCATTTTTTCTATATTTTCCTTCTCCCTCCTTATTTGTGTTATTGCGAGAGGACTTTGTTTAGTAGCTAGAATCGATGTCATCATGCTAGTCATTTTTTTTGGTTGTTCAAAAATCATGTTGCTATAATATTTCCAAAAACATTGGGTACAAAACCTTGCGCCCCCTTTACAAACAGGGATGAAACATCTAAAAAAAGAAGCAATGAGATTTTAATAAAGACCTCCTGAAAGGAAGAGGAGAAGAAGAACTATGTCTGCTACAGAAAGACACAGACTCCTACCAATTACTATGGGGCAACAGCCAGCACAGCCAAAATAACACTAACAATAAAAACACCTTCAAGATGTGCCATCTTGGAAGTCTGACAACTGACATAGTTACTGGAGCAGTCAGAATCTTCAAGAAGAGACACAAATCATCATCCGCCATCAAACCTTCAGGTCTCTATATGAATGAGCATGAGCAACCATCAAGGACACCCTTACTGCTGAGCACTAAAGAGCATCATCCAGGACCAGGGATGAACCCAGGTCAGCAACAACCAAAATGCAGGAGAGTAATACAAAAGGATCCTTCCATGAACTGACCATCGAACGGTATCCTTGAATCAGATAACTACCTTTCCACCACTGGCATTTGACTCATTTCCTAAAAATATGAAATCTAGGTAGGAATCTTGTCTCTCTTCAACCATCGACAATCAATAGAGTTCTGGACCATACGAGCTCAACTACTCGCAGCAAAAGGAGGGATCCAAAGGAGAGAAGAAGTAGAAATCTGCCCCCCTTGAACCATTCCCACATGAGGCTCCTTCTTACATAGAAGCACTTCATCAAACACCTAGAAGGCGTTCAAACACTCATCTGTAGAGAAAACACGCAATAGGGGGAGAGTGGAATCAGCCCCCTGCCACCATAGAGTCGCTAACGAGAACCCCTTGGAGGGTACCGACGTTGCTGACTATCGATTTGATCTCCAGACTGAACCACCCAATGTCCAAAGAAGAGGGCCTGACATCGAGGCTGAGGAGGGAGGCGTCATTTTCAGGAGATTTTGCAGAAGCCTGATGGCGAGTCACCCATCCATTGACCAGCCGGAAGTGCCAACTCCAAGCACATGCCCAAACTGGGGAAGAACCCGAGTTGGGGATGAATCGCCTATATGGCAAAGGGGATGGTGCCAGAGCCTGGAGAAGGATGCTCCATCGATCGTGGAGGACGTCACAAGAATCCACCCACCGAAAAGGTCGCCAAGGTCCTTCCCAACTGTTATCGAGGGTCGCAACGCCCTGGATAAGCCAACAACTCATGGAAGAAAGACAAGGCCGCAAGTGAAAGAGGGGAGAAGCACCCCTCAACACCCGCGATAACGATGCAGTAGCACGAGACCTTGATCTAGAGGGGGAAAACTTCTCTCCAACCATCACTCTTAAACATAGTGGAGTTGACCAGGACATAATGTTGCCGCAGACCCAGATCAAGGCTCTACGCACCCAAACCATCACTCATCTCCCTAGCTAGTCGAGAAGTGCCCCAACGATTTGGGTTAGACCGCTCCTGACTCCGGAGATCAGTTTCAACCTACAACCTGTAAGCCTCGACCATGGCCGTTGAAAGCCTCAACCTAGTCTTTTTGAAGACAATTTCCCTGCAATAATTCTCTTGATAAGAAATCAGGTAAAAAATTATTTTCTCCTTTTATGAATTCTATATCAAAATCAAATATAGATAATATTGCTTTCCATCTATCAAATATTTTCTTTGAGGCAAGATTTTTAACATCCTTTTCTAAGACAAATTTAGTTGATTTACAATCTACTCTTAATAAAAATTTATTATTTAAAAGATCACCTTGAAATTTTGTAATAGAGTTCTATGGCTAATATTTCTTTTTTTATGGTTGGATAATTTTTCTGGTTTCATTCCACACTCCTGAGGTGTATCGAACCAAATGTTCTTTGTTATCATTTTTTTTCTGAAGAATTCCTCCATATCCTATATCTGATGCATCTGTTTCATCTATTTTATAGGCCTTTGGGTCAACGATATTTAAACATGGTAACCTTTGAACTTTTGATTTTATTCTTTGAATAGCCTTGGTGTGATCCATGGTCCAACTTGGTGGAATCTTTTTTAGTCTATCTTTAAGGAGTTTTCTAACTAGTGTCAGATTTTCATAGAAACCATATATATAGTTTAAGCGTCCTAAGAATCTTTAGAATTGTTTTTTCTCTAGGATTTCATCTGGGAATTTGTTAGCAAAATTCATGGATCTTATTATAGGTGGTACAGTTCCCTTTTCTATTTTGTAATGCTTGTTTGAAATGGTTTCATCTTTTTAGCGAAAACTACTAGTCCATTATGTTTTACTATTTGAAAGAATGTTTTTAGGTGTTTCCAATGATGGTCACAGTCTTTAGAGAAAATAAGTACATCATCAATATAGACTATACTAAAAGAAATATATGGATTAAATATCTCATTCATTATTTTTTGGAATTATGATGGAGCTTTTTTTAGCCCAAAAGGCATAACATTCCATTCATAGTGACCAAAAGGTACTATGAAGGCAGTTTTATATCTATCTTCTTCACTTATTTGTATTTGCTAGAATCCATATTTCATATCAAATTTTGAGAAGATATTAGCACCATGTATTCTTTTTATTAGATCGTGTTTATTAGGAATCGGAAATTTTATCCATTAGATTACTTTATTTAGAGGTTTGTAATTAATAACAAGTCTAGGAGACCCTCTTTTTATTTTAGATGCATTTTCTACATAGAAGGCAGCGGAACTCCATGGAGAGGAGATAGGTCTAATTAATTTCTTTGTCTCAAGTTCTTTTATTTAATTTTTACATATTTTTAAAAGTCATTGATTCATTTGGATGGGTCTAGCTTTTGTTGGGATTTTAGTTTCATCAAAATTGTTAATGTATGGTAAAGTAACTTCATGTTTATTTCTATGCTAGAATGTTGAGGGTAGTGTGAAGCATATTTCTTTTTCAACTTTTTCTTGAAATTTTATTATTAGTTTTTGAAAACTACTACTTTTGATTTTATTATGAATTCTTTTAGTTTCTATTTCTATGTTAAGTTCGTTAATGAAGTTTTCATTGTATTTAATTTAAGTGTTTATTTGTTGTAGAATTGATACTTTGGGTTCATTTTTGAACTTAAAGGTAATCATTTTTCCATTTATATTATCATGAATTCCTTTTGTATCCATATAATAGGTAGTATTTTATTCAGGAATGGTTTCCCTATGATTATATCCTCAGTTATATTTTTGGCGAGCATGAAAATAGTTTTAATACATGCATGTTTTATTCAAACATGGACATTAGGGATTTAATAATTTATTTGTAATTTGTCATAAGTTCATGAATTAACATTGTGTGGTTTTTTCAAAATATTTGGTTGGTATTAGACCTTCTCTAATGCAGTTTGTGTCTGCTCTAGAATCAAATAAAGCTAGTTTCTTAATAGTGAAATCTGGATTAATTTTAATTATGACATCTCCCTTCCAGTTTATTTTTATATATTGTTGGATGATATATATTTAGGGATTTGTTTTTAGATTTATCTTGTATGTTGTTATCTTGGCTTTCTGAATTTTCATATGTCTTTTTAGTTTCTTTAAAATCTTTTATCCCTTTTTTAATAATGTTTTGCTTTCTTTTGAAGTCTTTTAGAGTCGATTGTTTTTCAGTTATTCTTTTAGTATCATATGAAATATTTTGGTTTGGACTACCTTTAGAGTTGATTTATTTTTATTCATTTTGATATATTTTGAAAATAATTTTAATTTTTCTTGTTCATTTTTAACATTATTAATTAGTTTCAAGAATGAAGTATTGTTCTATGTTTAATACCTTTACAAAGTAATCTTCACTTTCTTTACTTTTAGTTTTATATAGATCATTTACTTTATCAATCATGTGTTTATTGTTGAAAGAATGATAAATTTCTTCTTTTAATTATAGATTACTCTTGTTTGTAATATTTTGGACTGGCAGGTTCTCAGGAGGGTTTTCATGATGCAATGGTCTAATTTTATTGTCAGATTTATTAGGCTCATACCACGGTGGAACAAGCCTATAGATTTTTTATTTAAGTTCTTTGATATAATAAGTTTTATACCATTCAAAGAAATGCATATTTTTTCTATGGTGTTGCATTTGTGAATACCATTTTTCTCTAATGTAATCTCTTTCTTTTCTATCAAAGTTTTCACAAAATTGTTTTGTCTTGAATTGATTTCTATCAGATAAAAATTCTTCTCTTAGATTTTCTTTGTCGATGATGTATTTATTTTATTTTTCATTGAATTACTTTCATTTATGATTTGAAGGGTATTTAGCATTTCATTGATGCCTGCTGGTGAGTTAAGCATTTTATTCAACATATTTTCTTATTTCTATTGAGATAATTTTTAAATAGACTTGTGAAGATAATGTTTCAAAAAATAAATAGATCTAAGGCTTAAATCTTAAAAAAATTAAAACCAAAGGATATTGATATAAATAATGATATTATTGAGAAATATTATTCTCTGTTGTCAAAAAATAGAATATTTTCATAAATATAATTTCTGGATCCCAACATAACCAAGAAACTAAAACAAATAGAATGTTTTCATTTAGTCAACTAAAGTAAGATTTGATAAGAAAAATTCAATTTGAAAATCCAAATATTGAAGATAATCAACTACAATTGATGGTCTTTAAAGAAATGTCAAAAGTTATGGACGAAAATAGTCCAGAGGTCTCAAATAAATCTGAAATCAAAGAAGATGGAAAAAAGGAAGAAAGTGAAAAAATAGTTATCGAACAGTAAAAAAGTTTTGGTAAAAAGGTAATGGATAAAAGTTAAAAGTAAAAAAAATAGTCTGGTAAAAAATAAAAGGTGAATAGAAACAATGATGTGGTAAAAGTAAAAGAAAAATATTTGATACATTTTTCTTAAAATTCCATTTATAAAAAATGAAGTCATTCAAACATGGAAGCGACATCTCCCTAAAAAACAAATGGAGAAGAGGACAACAATATTTTATTGCATGCATACAACAAAAAAGGCATCAAACACTTGTCTAGGGAACAAGGTTGAATGAACAAGTGGAAACACATCAAATTTGGCCACTACATCATCAGAAACACTTGTCAGAGACACAAGTGGAAGAGAGCAAATGGCAGGCCAAGGAATTTTGTCCACTCCATCCAAAGTTCCTATAAAAGGCAAAGAAGTTGAAGAAGAAAGAAAGAGTTGTGATAGCCGCAACACTCTTCCACCCAAAGAGCTCCCCTTTCTTATTAAGCTTAGTTATTATAGTAGGAAGTTTCTTATCTCGAAATTCTCCTCATTAGATAATTTCCAAGTCTTGTAATCCTTCACTTCACTTATATTGTAATTTTGTCACTTCCAAGTACCGTGAAGGAAGTTTTATATCTATATTCTTCACTTATTTGGATATACTTGTGTCTCTTTCTCTCTATAGGGGTGAGAGTTTGGGGTCTGCCTTCTTGGGGTTCTAGGGTCTGAGGCCTCCTTGTCATAGTGGTAGCCCGTTGTACCCGTTTAGCTGTGGTAGGCATTTAGGGTTTTGTAGGGCTAGGTTTAGCTATTGGCATGTCACATATTATCTCCATGGAAATCCATATCCCAACTCTTCTATATTAGAATTCATCCCTAAAGACCAATGGAAAGAATACTCTCCATAATTTCTGCCAATTCCCATATAAACCTTTCCATAGTTCGAACAATGTTAATAAAAAATGTGAACAAATTTATTTTGAAATTATAGAACAATCCATTAAAAATTGGGAAATGCCTAAAGTTCCCACAAAAGACATTTACTTTAAAGGTGGTTTTCAATTCATATCCAAGTATTACATCAAAAATATTAAAAAATATATCAATTACATCTTCATAAGAATGCATACAAGTTCTACCTAAAAGAGATATAAACATGATAAAAAATAACTCAAGATACAACTTCATTCATGTAGGATGAATCCAAGTATCTGCCAACTCCTTAATGAGAAAAGGTATAAATTGTTACGTACTATTCCTTAGAGACTGTAGGCATCTAAAATTTTTAGATTCCCTTCTTGGACGTGGAGAATCAACATTAGATGACAGACCTGTTTACGTTAATGCATTTCCTAATTTCTCTATTTTCCTTTCCAACCCAGGCCATTTGAAGGTGTTAACCTTGAATGTGCAACCATCAAGATTTAACATGGATCTAAATTCTAAAAATATTGTACTATATTATAGAGTTTGCTTCAAGGCCATGAACTCAGTAACTCCTTCATCCTTGATTTGCCCTGAAAAGGGGCTTACAACTCTTTTTCTAACCAATATAAAAAACAAAGCCATTATTCCTAAGGCCTTGTGATGGGAGGAAGTTAATCTCCCAGAAAATTCGACCATGCCGCAAGAAAATGCACATGTACCAAGAGAAAATACCAAAATACAAAACATTATCGAGCACATTATTGGTGATGTAGAAATAAGTTTCTATCCTATGAAAAGGAGAAATTCTACTTCATCTCAGTCTAGGAAAAACACCGTAGAAGTTGGTTCTTCTTCATATTTACATATAGATCACAATAAAGTTGAGCAGTCAAACACTATGAATAGAAGGCCTACAGGAATACCTGACCCAGTATATGAACACAACAAATATGAACCCTCTGAATTTGATTTCAAAGTTGCATGTCTATTTGAAGAAAACTATAACAACTTTGAAATTAATAAAGAATTATTAAAGAAAGACTTTTTATCCTTCTAATAATAAACCAAAAGTAAAATAGTTTTTTACACATTTTGATAAATATGATAGGTCGGCTATATGAAATCTATGGTATTCTAAAAAAGAAATAGTTAAATGAGAATATATATTTCTTTGATTGGTATGAATATAATTATCCTCATACACTTAAAGAAATGTTACCTACTCTCCCAAGTGAGGATCATACTATGGTAATAGAAAAACTATCCTTAACATGGAAGCATGCTTTAAAAGATGAAGAAGTTGAATCAATTCATCCACCCTTTCAAGAAATAAAATTTGGAGAAAATGACATCAAGGACAATCCACTAAAGCTAATGGGATATAGTCAAAAACCAGTTAAAACACATCATATAGCTCATATAATTGAACAAAATAACTATGTAAATATAAATCTTCAAACCCTTAGCAAACAAATTGAAAGGATAGAGACAATGCTTATTGATATTGGCAAAGTATGAATATATCAACAGAAAGTAGAAACAAAAAGTTTCCCACTAATTGTTCCTCAAACTAGAACGGGAAATATTACATTAGGAAAGAAGGCAGCCATTAAGTTCGATAAACAACTCAATGAATTAGCACATGAAATCACAAGTCGGCTAGACTAATTAAATCTTCAAAAACCAACCGTTAATACAATATATGAAGACTCATCATATTCAGATGAAGAAGAGATACCTAAGAATCTATAACTAAATACAAACAGCTTTGGTAAAACTGCTCGATTTTCAAAAACAAAAACTTATTACTCTATACCAACACCAGTTGACCTACAATTTGAAGAAACTCCTGATCTTACTTTACGTCAATTTGATGGCCAATCTCTTATAGAATGGGACTTAGATGGATTTTTAGAATACCAAATATTACAAATTTTCTATCGAATGTTGATATATGCTAATACTTGTCGAGCTCATGGTAGCCTTGAAACCACAATTGCCCAAATGATAACTTCATCATTTACAGGTCAGTTAAGAGGATGGTGGATTAATTATCTTAGTGAAATACACTGACAAGAAATACTTCAAGATACAAAAATAAATGAGCATGGTTCTCAAATTAAGTTAGAAAATGGTCAACCCCAATCAGACGTAGTATATACTCTTATAGTTAAGATAATTTATAATTTTACAGGCCACAATGGCACTATATTAGAAAAACTTAGGGAACAACTAATGAACTTAAGATGTAAGAGTCTGAGTGATTTTCATTGGTATAAAGATGTTTTTCTTTCTAGAGTTTTCCATCTCATAGATTGTAATTTCGTTGTTTGGAAACAAAAGTTTTTATCTAGATTACTTGTTTTATTCGCTCAAAAGGTAAGAGACCATATTATACAAGCATATAATAATGTTGTCCCTCTAGAATATATATCATATGAGGAAATAATACAAAGAATAAACCAAACAGGACTATCTCTTTGTAATGACTATAAATTAAAAAATCAATTAAAAACACAACAAACAATAGATAAAAAGGAACTAGGAGAATTTTATTATCAATTTGGATGTGACATGGATTTAATAAAAGAAAAGAAATGACACAAAATCTATAAAAGATTAAGTGAAGATAGTAACAAATGAAAGAAGAAGTACACAAAAAGAAAACAAATAAGAAAAGCAGATAACAAGAAAAACATAACATGTTACAATAGTAACGAAAAAGGGCACTAGCAAACACATGTTTTAAATGAGATTTCAAGAAAAAGTTAACGAACTAATACTAGAATAAAAAAGTATTATGCAACAAGAACTTCATACTTTTGTTAGTAAATTAAATCTAAATGAATCCTCAGGATTAGAAAATAAAGAAGGATGTCAGTGTAATTACTATAGTAATGAAACAACATTAGATGGAATTCATGTCTTAACTAGTGAACAATAATTTATACTTGAAACCATAGATTCCATCCAAGATAAACAAGAAAGAAGCACTAAAAATTTGCAAAATATCTCAATATGATTGTAGACAAAAAATCAGATAATAAAATAGAATCAAAAGCAAATGAGTTGTACTCATTTGATCATGTAATGAAAAGAATTGAACATGAAAAAACTAATGATAAATAGATTTCTATAGAAGATTTGGGAACATAACAAAACAAAATCAAAATAAAAATCATTGAACTAAAAGATAAGGTTGAAAATCTTCAAAAATATATATATGAAAGGTATAATGATGATGAGGATGAACATATATTTAATACAATGCTCGGAGAATGCTCAAATAAAATCCAAGTCAATGAAACAAAGGAAGATAAAGAAGATTCCTTTGTTAATAAACTTCAAGAATTTGTTAAGAGAAAATGGAAAGGTGAAGTGACTATAAAAATTAATGACTTCACCCTAGAAGGGTTAGATTTATTTGATTTTGGATCTGATGTTAATTGTATAAGAGAAAACAATATACCAATAAAATATTACAAAATATCTAATCATCATGTTAATTCTTCTACAAAAGATAAACTCAAAGTAAAACGTAAAATTTCTGAAGCACACATATGCATCAATAATAATAATATTAAAACATCTTTTATCCTTCCTCAAAAGATAACTAAGTATATTATCATTGGGAAACCCTTTTTTAATAAAATTCTCCCTATATTAGTTAGTGAAAAAGGGGTTCATACTCGAATTAACAATGACTTTGCAAATTTTGAGTTTAGGAAGAAACCTGAACTTATGTTCTTAAAGAAAATAAGAGCTACAATAGATTATATGGATAATTTCATTGATTCACTTACTATTTAATATGAGACACTTCAAAAGGATGATCTAAATATTTATTGTAATTTATATGACTTCTTATAATTTATCAGAGAAATCTCAGAATATGTCTGCATCAACATCCAAAGTATGTATCCTAGAGGTATGTTCAGAATCAAGTATTTCTACTAAGGAAGGTAATGATGAAATAGAAATAGATTTCCCAAAAAAAACATATCAAAATTCATATTCAAAACATCAATACATATAATAACTTTAGAAAATGAAGACTTATCCAAAGAAACAAAAACTTTACTGCAAAATTACCTTCCTGATAAATATAATTTTATTCTGATAATGCTTGGAAAGAATCACTACTATTATGAGAAAATTCTCATAGAAACTGGTAGTGTAAAAATATTTCATAATTATAGAGACAAATCAACAAAGATAATGATATCTTTTCTCAATTAAAAAACTAAAAAATTATCACCATTTTAGAATGGAACAATGATGAAAAATCCTAATATTCCAAGAAGATTTAAAGAAAAATATCAACCCCCGTACTACAATTATTGGGAATATCAAGATACCTGGAGAAATGTTTATGTATTCAAAATATTCAAATGACTCATTCATGGTTCATAATATGGTCTTATAGGACTAAATTACCAAATTGGTTCTTCTACATTTTTTAGAAAAATTATGGAGCTACTCGGGAAATATTCCCACAAGAGCTTAATATTTATATTCCATTATTTGAAAGTTTAGATCAAGAAGATCTTAACATACTGAGATGTTGTTGTGCTTATAGAATCCCATGGATTATGCAATGGAAATGGGAAAAAGAAACTAATGCCTTTTTTCCTACCTAGGAAGGCAAGTATTGATTAAATGGTGGGAAAATACAACATAGACCCTATTTTAAAGGGAAAGTTAATATCTACCTCAGTTTCTGATTGTCTTATTTCTCAAAAAAACTAAAATGGGGCCTCCATATAAGAAAATAAAATTATCAGGAAAGTCTCTAATAAGAGACCCTAACATGGACAATTCTCAATTAACTATATTTGATGAAACCCTAGATCTAGAAAATATTCCAATCCCAGATATTAATCAAGGAGAAAGTAACTTTGAAAATGGAGATGATTGTTACGGATTACTAGATTCAAAATAATGGGTAAAAATACCTTGTTGAAGAAGTGACAAAAGAATAAAAAACAAGATAGCTCTTCCCTATAAATAAAGACAAAAGCCGATTTTCAAGATTAAAGTAGAAAAAGAACAAATGGCATATGAAAAGGAAAATGAAGGATATCTATCAAAAGTCACAAAGACAAAAGAGTATGTGGCAGAAACAACAAATATCACCAATCATGTAACAAAAACACTTGTCAAAGACACGAACTGAAGAAAACAAGTGGCAAGAGAAGCACATTCGTCCACACCATCAGAAAGATCTATAAAAGGCAAGGAAGAGTTGTGATAGCCACTACACTCTTTCACCCAAAGTGCTCCCCTTGCTTATTGAGCTTAGTTATTGTAGTAGGAAGTGTCTTAGGTCGAAATTTTCCTCCTTAGGGAATTTTCAAGTCTTGTAATCCTTCCTCCACTTCAGTTATATTGTAACTTGTCTATATAGTCATGTGTTCTTAGTTTCCACATATTTTTCGAGTGTAAACCCTCAGTTACCAATAAAATTTTCATTTTGTTAAGATCAATTGAGTGTGCATGTTCTTCCCTCTTTGAATCATAATCAAAGATCCTTTCTTTTTCCAAAGAAAGATCAAAATATCTGGACGTGCTTTGGCACTCAACTCTATCGAAGAACAACCATCATCTATGCCGGTAATCAGTAAGTTTTCTACTATTATTTAATCAGTTTTAATTATTTTTACTTAAGCGTTCCCCCTTATTCATAAAAAAAATTAAATGCCTATTAACCTCTAATCACAAGCCCTAATCCACATCTAATCACCTTAATCACAAACCCCAATCCACCTCTAATCACTCATTTCTATCATTTATCCAAATGCAAATTAGCCCTTCCTACTCAACTAATTATTCTAAAACTCTGCCAATACTCCAACAATGCACTCCACCAACTCTCTACCGACCAACCACCAAAATCCTAGCTTCCACCCCAAAATGGTATCAGAGCCAAGTTAGGAACGGTTGGGATATACTTGTATCTCTTTCTCTTTCTCTTTCTCTTTCTATTTCTCTCTGAAGGGGTGAGAGGCCTCCCACAGCTGTCACCATGCATCTACATCCAAAGTATGTATTTCCATTTTGGAGTGGGATAAATGAGCACATTAATATAAAGTTGTATATGTGTAGAATACACTAATGAGTCGCACATGGTCAGTAAAATGGCCATTACAAACCAAATTACCAAATTTGTTTTTCTATAAATTCTAGCAAAATTTTGGGGCAATAAGAGAAATACTCCCCACAATATTAAGGAAAAATATTATGGGCAACGATCTTATTGAGGAATATCTAAACATGATGAAATATATCTCTTCTCATGGAATACCATGTATTATATAATGGAAATGGGAGAAAAAACAATTGAATTACCACCAAATTTAGAAAGACAAATATATGTCAAATGGTGGGACAAGTTTAATATGGATCCCATTTTAAAAGGAAAATTGGTTCCAATACTAGTTTCTGGACCCAACATAACCAAGAAACTAAAACAAATAGAATGTTTTCATTTAGTCAACTAAAGCAAGAGTTGATAAGAAAATTTAAAATTGAAAATCCAAATATTGAAGATAATCTATTACAATTGATGGCCTTTGAAGAAATGTTAAAAGTTATGGATGAAAATAGTCCAGAGGACTCAAATAAATCTAAAATTGAAGAAGATGGATAAAAATAAAGAAAGTAAAAAATAGGCACCGGACAATATAAATGTTTTGGTAAAAAAAGTAATGGATAAAAGATAAAAGTAAATAAAAAATAACAGTCTGGTACAAGATAAAAGGTGAATAGAAACAATGATGTGGTAAAAGTAAAAACAAAATATTTGATACATTTTGCTTAAGATTCCATCTATAAAAAATGAATTCATTCACATATGGAAGTGACATCTCCATAAATCATAAATGGAGAAGAGGATAACAATATTTTATTGCAAGAAAGGCATCAAACACTTGTCTAGGGCACAAGGTTGAATGAACAAGTAGCAAACACATCAAATTTGGCCACTACATAATCAACAAACACTTGTCAAAGACACAAATGGAAGAGAGAAAATGGAAAGTGAAGGAACTTCATCCACTCAATCCAAAGTTCCTATAAAAGGCAAAGAAGTTGATGAAAAAAGCAAGAGTTGTGATAGGCACAACACTCTTCCACCCAAAGAGCTCCCCTTGCTTATTGAGCTTAGTTCTTATAGTAGGAACTGTCTTAGCAAGAAATTCTCCTCCTTAGAGAATTTCCAAGTCTTTTAATCCTTCCTCCACTTCACTTATATTGTCATTTCATCTATAGAGGATTTCCAAGTCTTGTAATCCTTCCTCCCTTTAGAGCCAAGTTAGGGGCGGTTGGGATATACTTGTGTATCTTTATCTTTCTCTTTCTCTTTCTTTAAAGGGGTGAGAGTCTGGAGTCTTCCTTCTTGGAGTTCAAGGGTCTGAGGCCTCCTTGTCGTAGTGGTAGCCCGTTACACCCGTTGTAGCCGTGGTAGGCGTTTAGGGTTTTGTAGGGCTGGGCTTAGCTATTGACAGACCACCTATTATCTCCAAGGAAATCAATATCCCAACTCTTCTATATTAAAATTCATCCCTAAAGATCAATGGAAAGAATACTCTCCATAATTTCTGCCAATTCCCATACAAACCGTTCAATAGCTCAAACAATGTCAATAAAAAATTGTGAAAAAATTAATTTTGAAAATATAGAACAATCCATTCAAAATTGGGAAATGCCTATAGTTCCCATAAAATACATTTACTTTAAAGGTGGTTTTCAATTGATATCCAACTATTACATCAAAACTATTGAAAAAACTATATCAGTTACATCTTCAAAAGAATGCATACAACTTCTGTCTAAGAGAGATATAAACATGACAAAAAATAACTCAAGATACAACTTCATTCATTTAGGATTAGTCCAAGTATGTACCAAATCCTTAATGAGAAAAGGTATAAATGTTTTTGTACTCCTGTGCCTTAGAGACTGTAGGCATCTAAAATTTTAAATTCCCTTCTTGGACTTGTAGAATCAACATTAGATGACAGACCTATTTACTTTAATACATTTCCTAATTTCTTAGTTTACCTTTCCGACCCAGGTCTTTTGAAAGTCTTAACCTTGAATGTGCAAACATCAAGGTTTGACATGGATCCAAATTATGAAAATATGATACTGTGTTATATTGTTTTCTTCAAGGCAATGAACACAATAACTCATCATTCCTTGATTTGCCCAGAAAAGGGGCTTACAACTCTTTTTCTAACCAATATAAAAAACAAAGCCATTATTCCTAAGGCCTTGCGATGGGAGGAAGTTAAGCTCCCAGAAATTTTGACCATGCCGCAAGAAAATGCTACTGTACCTGGAGAAAATAGCAAAATACAAAACATTATCGAGCACATTAATGGTGATGCAGAAATATGTTTCTATCCTTCAGAAAGGAGAAATTCTACTTCATCTCAGTCTAGGGAAAACACCTTAGAAGTTGGTTCTTCTTCATATTTACATATAGATCACAATAAACTTGAACGATCAAACACTATGAATAGAAGGCCTACAAGAATATCCTAGCTAGTATATGAACACAACAAATATGAACCCTCTGAATCTGATTTCAAAGTCACATGCCTTCTTGAAGACAACTATAAAAAATTTAAAATTAATAAAGAATGATAAAAGAAAGACTTTTTATCTCCTAATAATAAACCAAAAGTAAAATGGTTTTTTACACATTTTGACAAATATGAAAGGTTAGCTATAAGAGATCTATGGTATTCTCAAATGAAACAGTAAAATGAGAATATATATTTCTTTGATTGGTATGAATCTAATTTTCTTGATACACTTAAAGAAATGTTACCTACTCTCCCAAGAGAGGATCATACTATGGTAATAGGAAAACTATCCTTAACATGGAAACATGCTTCAAAATATGAAGAAGTTGAATCAATTCATCCACCCTTTCAAGCTATCAAATTTGGAGAAATGACATCAAGGCCAAATTCACTAAAACTAATGGAATATAGTCAAGAACCAGCTAAAACACACCATATAGCTCATATAATTGAAAAAAATAACTATACAAATATAAATCCTCAAACCCTTAGCAAACAAACTGAAAGGATAGAGACAATGCTTATTGATATTGGCAAAGTACCAATATATCAAAAAAAAGTAGAAACAAAAAATTTGCCACCAATTGTTCCTCAAACTATAATTAGAAATATTATATTAGGAAAGAAGGAACTCATTAAGTTCGATAAAAAACTTGATGAATTAACACATGAAATCACAAGTCGAATAGACCAATTAAATCTTCAAAAACCAACCATTAATACAATATATGGAGACTCATCATATTTAGATGAAGAAGAGATACCTAAGAATCTACAAATAAATACAGTCAGCTTGGGTAAAAATGCTCAATTTTCAAAAACAAAAAATTATAACTATAGACCAACACAGTTGACCTAAATTTGAAGAAACTCCTGATATTACTTTATGTCAATTTGATTGCCAATATCAATGGAACTTAGATGGATTTTTAGAATACCACATATTACATATTTTCCATCAAATGTTGATATATGTCAATGCTTGTCGAGCTCATGATAGCCTTGAAACCACAATTGCCCAAATGATAACTTCATCATTTATGGGTCAGTTAAGAAGTTGGTGGATTAATTATCTTAGTGAAATACACATACAAGAAATACTTCAACCTACAAAAAGAAATGAGCATGGTTCTCAAATTAAGTTAGAAAATGGTCAACCCCAATCAGACGCAATATATACTCTAATAGTAAAGATAATTCAACATTTTATAGGCGATAATGGCACTATATTAGAAAAACATAGGGAACAACTAATGAACTTAAGATGTAAGAGTCAAAGTGATTTTTGTTGGTATAAAGATGTTTTTCTTTCTAGAGTTTTCCATTTCAGGGATTGCAATTATGTTGTTTGGAAAGAAAAGTTTTTATCTAGATTACTTATTTTATTCGCTATAAAAGTAAGAGATCATATTAGACAAGCATATAATAATGTTGTCCCTCTAGAACATATATCCTATGAGGAAATGATACAAAGAATAAACCAAACATGACTATCTCTTTGTAATGACTATAAATTAAAAAATTAATTAAAAAGACAACAAACAATAGATAAAAAGGAACTAGGAGAATTTTGTTATCAATTTGGATGTGACATTGATTTAACAAAAGAAAATAAATGAAACAAAATCTACAAAAGGTTAAGTGAAGATAGTAACAAATCAAAGAAGAATTATACAAAAAGAAAACAAATAAGAAAAGCAGATAATAAGGTAAACATAACATGTTACAATTGTAACGAAAATGGGCACTATGCAAACAAATGTTTTAAATAAGATTTCAAGAAAAAAGTTAACAAACTATTACTAGAATAAAAAAGTATTACTCCAGAAGAACTTGTTACTTTAGTTAGTAAATTAAATCTAACTGAATCATCAGGATCAGAAAATGAAGAAGGATGTCAGTGTAATTACTATAGTAATGAAACATCATCAGATGGAATTCATGTCTTTCTTAGTGAACAAAAATATACACTTGAAACCATAGATTACATCCAAGATAAATAAGAAAGAAGCACTAAACTTGCAAAATATCTCAATATGATTATAGATAAAAAAAATTAGATAATAAAATAGAATCAAAATAAAATGAGTTCTACTCATTTGATCATGTAATAAAAAGAATTGAGCATGAAAAAACTGATGATAAATAGATTTCTATAGAAGATTTGAGAAAAGAACAAAAGAAAATCAAAATATAAATCATTGAACTAAAAGATAAGGTTGAAAATCTTCAAAAATATATCTATGAAAGTTATAATGATGATGAGGATGAACATATATTTAATACAATGCTTGGAGAATGCTCAAATAAAAACCAAGTTGATGAAATAAGGGAAGATAAAATAGATTCCTTTGTTATTAATCTTCAAGTATTTGTTAAGAGAAAATGGAAAGGTGAAGTGACTATAAAAATTAATGACTTCACCCTAGAAGGGATAGCTTTATTTGATTTTGGTGTTGATGTTAATTGTATAAGAGAAAACCTTATACTAAAAAAATATTACGAAACAACTAATGATCAAGTTAATTATGCTACAAAAGATAAACTCAAAGTAAAACATAAAATTTTTGAAGCGTACATATGCATCAACAATAATAATATTAAAACAACTTTTATCCTTCCTCAAAATATAACTGAGGATATTATCATTAGGAAACCATTTCATAATAAAAATCTCCCTATATTAGTTAGTGAAAAAGGGGTTCATACTCGAATTAACAATAACTTTGTAACTTTTGAGTTTAGAAAGAAACTTGAACTTGTGTTCGTAAAGAAAATAAGAGATGCATTAGACTATAAAGATAATTTCATTGATGCACTTACTATTTCATAAGAGACACATCAAAAGGATGTTCTAAATATTTATTGTATTTTATATGAATTCTTATA